>JAUJPO010041001.1:0-18336 GCA_032270745.1 Tiaropsis multicirrata | reverse complement strand
CTCCATGAGGGATTGTTTTAATAGAAGATTTTGAGAAAGAGATTGAGACAAATTGAGACCTGTTAGACAAATATGACTTGAACCAGTTGTTTGCAATTCCTCGGATACCATAGTGATTTAACTTGGAAGTCAGGATAGAATGATCTACAGTATCAAAGGCTTTTTGCAAATCAACAAAGACACCGCAAGCAAGATTTCCTTCATCCAGAGTCTGTCGTATTCGTTCAACAATGTTGATTAATGTATGACTTGTAGAGTGAGATCTACGAAAACCAAATTGACGTTCAAAAAAAGTTTTGTGAATATCTAAAAAGGAGACAACTCGTGAGTACATAAGTTTTTCGAGGATTTTTTCAACATTGGAAAGCAAAGATATTGGGCGATAGTTAGAAACCTCAAGAGGAGAGCCTTTGTTTTTGAAAACAGGGATGACTTTTGTTAGTTTAAGCAGAGTAGGAAAAGATCCAGACTCAAATGATAGATTGAAAAGAAAAGACAAAGGGCCAGAAAGATCAGGTTTGATAAGATGAAGAATTTTAGATGGAATGCTATGAGGACCTGAAGATTTATTAAGAGATAAAGAGTTGATTGTTAAGAGAACTTCAGCAGGGCTTGTACGATCAAGAAAAATAGAGTTTCTGTTGGAATTGTTAAGATAGTGAGAAAAGTGACGATTAGTAGGGCCAATATCAGAACGAACAGTGTCAGCAATAGAAGTAAAAAATTCATTGAAGCCATTAGCAACAGTTTTAGGGTCAGATGTAAGATGCCCATTAACCCGGATAGAAGAAGGAGAAGATTTTGAGGTAGAGCCTATTAATTCTCTGATACCTTTCCAAACTTTCAGCATGTTAGTGGCATTAATTGAGAAAAATCTTGAATAGTAATTAGTTTTACTCCTGCGCGTAAGAGAAACTATGAGATTTCTGTGTGATTTGTAGCGATTGTGATAAAAAGATTCAAGAGTAGTGTTTTTGGTTTTTGCATATTAAAAAAAATAAAATAAAAATAAAAAATAAAAATCACGCTGGGAAATTGATTTGATAATACCTGGTGTAATCCATGGTTTGGATCGAGTTTTAATTTGACGTTTAGTCACTGCAACAGTGGGAACATGTTGATCTATAAGATTTTGAATCAAGGTGTTAAAAGTTTCAAAAGCTTTATCAACATCTGTTATGTGATATAAACTAGTAACCCAATCAATGTCAAGAAAGTCTAAAATAAAATTGTCCCGGTCAAAACTTTTCCAGTCTTTTCTAAAAAATTTATCTGCCTTTTTTTAGCAGAGGGTCCACGAACAAGTTGAAATTGAGGAAGGTGATCAGAGATTGAATAAAGAAGGTTTCCTGAGAAACTCTCTTTTTCAGAGATGGAGGAAAAGATGTTATCAATGAGAGTCATTGAGTGATCATTAATACGTGTGGGAAGAAAGATATTAGGTATAAGAAAATTTGAGCCAAGATTATTGAGAAAAGAGAGAATTTTAGGGTCAGTTGTTGCATGAAGAAGATTGATATTAAAGTCACCAAGTAGGAATATCTGCTTGTTTTCTTTGCAAATTTTGTTTAAGAGAGGTTCAAGGTACTTGTTAAAATCATCTAGAGAGAGAAGAGGAGGTTTGTAGATGGATCCAGCCATAATATTAGATGAGTTTTAGGCACAGAGATTTCAAAAAAATAGATTCAAGGAAAGAAGAACAGTACAGCATATAATCCTATAATCAAGTTCTTTACGAGGTTCAAAAGAAAGGTCTTTAAAAATTTATAAAAATTTCACTAAGCTAACACGAGAAGAAAATAGTATGGTAACAACATTGGCAGTTTGAATTCCGCACCAAAATGACAGTTGAGAAATTAAACCAATCAAATCGAACGAATTTCAGCTCGCACATAAAAAACAATAGGGATTTCAATCGAAAATGAATCGAATGCGACCCGTCTAATTTCGAGTCGGGTAAGAATAATTGGATGTAGCGAGATCCCATCTAATATCCATGAAACAACAAGTAACATATATAGTACCACTGTTCTACGTAAGAGTAGTTTTTTACTTTTTAATGGACGGACGGAATGGTATTTTCAAACCCAAGCTCACAAATGCATCATCAACCAAAACCAAAACCGAAAGATTATAACGAACCAAAAAAGTAATATGTTTACAACAAGTAACCACCAATACAACCTTTCAACACAAGCGTTTTCTTCTGTTTTTTTTTTATGAAATAATTAAATCATTAATTAAAAGCACATTTCTACTGCCTATTGTTTATAATAACATGTTTGATGACGATGATGCCAGATAATTATCGCATCAATTAACATGTTTCTATACGAGTTAAGGTTCGATTTACATTGCGCAGAAGAGGAAAATTTGATAAGTATCGCTATTACAGAGGAATACAAAGTTAGTTAATCGGGGAGACGTAGTGTCGGTAGCAACCGTACAGCGAGGGAGTCTATCCCTCTTTCCCTCTAGACTTCTGGGTAATGTTTGACACATCTGCCTTCAGATATCCTAGTGATTTACCGCTCCATTTAGTTTACATGACTGGTTCTTTGAGTGGTTGATGGCCGGGATCGAACCTACAGCCTTTTGATTGCGAGGCGAGCGCTCAACCGACTAAACTAACCGACAGTGTTTTAACTTTGAAAAGACTGCGAAAGAATGTTGTGTCTGCTGGGTGGAAGAAAAACTTGAAAGCTTTGATTGAAATCCGATTTTCAATTCTAATGACTAATGTAAACAGAGATTAATGCCATTTATGCAATTAATACCCTACGTCATTTCGCAATGCCAAAATTAATTGTTAAAGTTATAGCAACAATTTTGTTGCCAAAACATAACAAAACACATTCCATCCTGTAATAGACTAGCTAGTCGGTTTAGAGCACGTCTCTCATGTAAAGCATGGTTGTAGATTTAAGAGGGGGAGGGCAGCTGAGATAATGGGAACATGGTATCTGGCATGTTTTAACGGGATTTTGGGATTTCGACTATAAACATAATAGGAAAATGGTACTAAGGCTGGCTAAAAATGATTGATATTTCGGTGTTTTTTTTCTCAAAAATATTTAACTGGATTTCGCGATGTTAAACCCCGGTTGCCAAGAGGACGCAAGTTATTCTTATAGATTAGGTTCCGAATTATTTTTTTCAATAGTAGAGTGCGTGGAGTCATATTTTAAACGTCTTTGTTCTTTCAAGACGGTGGACTAGCCAAAAATCGATAATAATAAAATGACATGTTCTCTCAACCTAACAGCGTCCGATAGAAACTACCTTTTTCAAAGAAGATGAACTTTGCTTTTGAAAAAAACAGAATTGATGGTCAGGTCTTTTCATTAGAGAGAAAACGCACTACAAACTTTCTCGTTTGTCAATTTTTAAAACTACAAAAACATTCTTTTGAAAAAACATTCGACAATTCGATTGTAAAGCATAAAACCTGATTTACACCTTGATTGAAAATGGTACAATAAATAGACGAGGGGTGGTCCTCATAAAAACCAGGGTGTGAACAGCGTGAACAGGGTGCGTCCTTAGAGTAATGTTTTCAAACATGTTCTTGTATGTAGGACCCCTCCTATTATTCGGGTCCTTAGAGTAGGCTTGAATAGCCAAAATTCTTTAATTAAAAATAGCCTATTTTTCCTGCTTTTTAGCAAAAATTAAGAAAACTTCTTGGCTTAAATTCAGAAAACTTAAACAACGGAGGCTTTTTCCACCCACGATGTTCTTATAAAAAAAAGAAACGTGTAAACCATTAGTTTTCATTGACCAATCATCAAGCGTGATATTTTTCACATAAATTAATTTTTAATAAGGAAGAATCTACATATGAATAGAATAAGATAAAAAATAACAATATTTTTCATGATAATAAGAAAGAAAGAAAATACTTTTATCCGCGTGTAGCGTAGAGCGCGTGGGCGCGTAAGGTGCGTCAAAAATTGAAGGTGAGTGGGCGCGTAAGGCGCGTCATTTAACAGACTCTACATACTTTGCTACTTTCAGTTACGTAAAGCATAACCGAATTTACAAAAGGGTTTAGGGGGAATGCTCAATAACTTAAGAGCTTTATTATTGACCTCACCCCTTGAACCCAGAGTTTTACACCCCTGATTGAGTCAGATTTGCTTTACTGATTACGTAATAAGATAGACAAAAACATTTTCAGAAAAAGAAAATGAACATAGTATAGATAACGCATGATATTTTCGTTGGAAATGTTGTTTCAACGTTACCAACTTTACCTTTTAGCCTACTTGGCAGATCTTTTAAAATAATATGTAAATATTTTCTACATCTTGCACGACTGATTTCTCTATTTTTGTTCGTTGAAATTCTAATCCAGTACATTAGACACAAAACATTGTTTTAACGTTAAAACAACGTCGTCCCAACCTCAGAACGTTATTTTGACTTTGAAACAATGAGCTTTTCCAGAGGAAAAATCCATATTCCAACTGTTGAGGATGTCGATTTTTCTTAACACCAACCCCCCTGGATATCCGTGCCGAAATTTTTGAACTCCCCTGGATATCCTTGGTCCTCAAATTCTTAATCCCCTGGATATCCTAGGATATTGAAATTTTTGAACCTAAACCTCCTGGATATCCTTGGTCTTCAGATTCTTACCCCCTGGATATCTTAAGATATTGAAAATTTCGGACTCTCGATATCCTATATCCTGAACATATACGGGGGGAAAACGAACTTTTTTTGGAAAAGCCCAATGTTGGAACAGCGTTATGTGCTTTACTGGGGATCTGGAATTGAGCCAGGAAGAGTGTGTATTGTTTTGCCATCAATAATTACCCAGCACGCAGACACACAATGTTATTTATTTCAACATTGTTTCAACGTCCAAATAACGTTCTCGTTGAAACAACGTTCTGTGCCTGGTGGGTTTTTTGTCGATATTTTAAAAGTTTATTTATGTGAAAATCATTTTTACAGGAACTGTTTTTCAATCTCTTCTAGTGTAAATGTTTTGCCCAACGACGCACTTCGTTTTGGGATTTCTTCTTCAATGTAGTTATTCTTAGTGCGTGTGTCCAATGATCGTTTGAAATCTTCCATGGTCATTTGTGCTCTGTAGATTTCGATTGGGATACACGAGCCCCATGGCTTTTCCACCATTTTGTTAGGGGTGGGAAACATTTTCCACATGCCGTTTATACAATTGAAAATGAGTGGCCGCCCTTCGATAACAAATCCACGCTGACAATCCAAGATACATAAAGAACGCCCATTCTCACCATGGGTGTATGAACAAACCCAACGTCCATTTTGGGGCGTTTGTGGTTTTTCACATGTCTTTGGTGTACCAAGCAAGAAAGTGCCTTTCACTAAAAAATAACAACAGTAAAAGTTTTAATGTGAGGGACTGAAGAGGTTTTGGCGTCGTCAGCGACGGTGGTCAAGTGGCTAGAGTCTTGGCCTCCCGTCCACAACGTTGTGCGTTCAATCCTCAGCCGGGTCAGACCAAAGACTTGAAAACTGGTACTATATGCTGTCATGATTGGCACTCCGCATATAAAGCGGTTAGAGCAATGGTAAGTGGAGAAATCCAGGAAAAGAACTGGCGCCCTCCCCTACCTTCAGGTAGACAGCTATTCGACAAGAAAGCCTCCGGGTCGCCCTCGACTGCGGTCGCAAAACTTACTTTTTAAAAGACTTGGCTATATTAAGGAACATATGGAGGCTAAATGTTTTAGAGTTTGAGAACTCTTATACATAGACAGACTTTGAGCGATCATTGTTGTGTTTTTTTGTGATCCTTAGAGACTTAAGGGTAACTACCGCTTGCAAACATCCATCACCTTCCCAATTACCGCTACCCCCTTCCCCACCCAGTGTCCCCCGGGAAATAAATTATTTTAAAATTGAAAAATGAATTTTCATCTAGGCAGGATGACGTCTTTTGACGTCGAAAGAACGTTGTTCTAACGTCAGAATATAATTTGGATGTTGAAGAAAAGTTATGTGTCTGAAGGGTACTTACTCGTCCATTGCTCATAATTTGGATCTGATCTCCATTCATTATTGCCACTGTTGCTGTTGCCATTAGTAACTGCAATAAATACAACAAATATGGTAGCACAATAAGACAACAAAACGTTTGTGGTAGCCATTATGTTATTTTTTCTGAAAAACCTTTATCTCTAAAAGAAAAAATTGAAGAAATCTTTAGCGTTCTTTTCATCTTAGGTTGTATAATCTGACGCTAAGACGCGTTATGATCCAGCCTGTACATAGATTTTTGTTTACAAGTTTTGCTTAGACAATTTATGTACAGGCTAGATCATACGCGTCTAAGGTCATAGATAGCTCCTTGCGTAACCTCGCTATTAATACGGTATGTTACGTTCTGAAAACAATTTGAAGCATTAAAAATCGACGAATCGGCTTTTTTGCTCGCTTTTTTGTGCCCAGTAGTAGAAGTATACGGATTAAATCTTTGTCGGATAAATTATTCGTCGGACATAATTTTCGTCACCTCCAAAAAATTTCGTTACTTTTGTCCTACATACTTTTGTCCGATAAGGTATACTCTATGTGCAGATTGTCTGCCGTAAGTTTCCCGTGAAGTAGTATCTGCGGAGAAGTGTAAAAAATAATTTTTCAATAAACACTTCAAATAGATTTAGATTTCAAAATTTTCTCAAATTTCCTACCCTTACAGTGCACCTGTATTTTTTCAGAACCTTGAAAAACCTACCCTTAAGGGCCGTTCATACCGTAGGTTAGACCATATGAGTCCCCCCCCCCCCCTCCTGCCGTGCTTGGATCAATCGACAGGCATGGAACGTTGTTTTAACGTCGAAATAACATCGTTCTAATGCCATGTGTCTACACTGCTTCGTAATAACCAAAAATGAGTATACATACCAGCAATATTTTGCAAACAGAAAATATTTATCATTTATTGGCCGCCTTACGCCTTATCTTTAAGCAAACATATTTTAAACTCCCAACAGTTAGTCCAGAATATTCTCTAATTTTGGAAGCAGACACTCCCAACTAAATTTGTGACGTCAACAATTATTTATCAGATCCCTTAAATTTTTATCATCTTGAGATGATTATCTCTAGAATGAAACCTTTATTTGCATCTGGAAATTACGAATAGAATAACTCAAAAAAATAAAAATTCTAAATAAGATTTGTGATTCACTAATAGAATAATAATGAAAGGAATCTGTCCTTCGTTTCTTGGCCCGCTGTCCAAATTCTCCTTCCAATTTAGTCCAGATTTGGTGTAGTCAAAGAATAAATAATTAAATGCATGGTATTGTTTATTCGTTAATTTCTAAAAGATTTTCTTTTGTTTCTCTCATATTCACAGTCCATCAAATCTGGACATTATACTCTAGAAGACTGAATATTTAAAAAATTGTCGCTTAATTTGTGGTTCTAAACTGAAAAACCGCCGCTGTAAAAATAATACGATCGGACAGGGTGATAAAGACTCCATATCCCATTGGGACCCCATCAAAAGGAGAAATAGGGTCAAAACACATCTTTCTCGGTTAAAAAATCGCAACCAATTTCGTCCTCGCACAAACCCATTCAATCTTTGATGTGGTGGCCACTCAAAACAACGTTGTTTGGACATTGAACGATGATTATACTTATTGGGAAACTATTCTGTTTTGGTGTTCCTACTATATTTTGTTTTTCAGCACTGAAAATATCCCTCTCTGGGGCTCTCGAGACAGGGGAAGCTTAAAAACTATTTATTGCAACGCATTATTTCTTTTACTAGTATTGAAATTTACCTTTGAAAGAAGCACGTTTCGCTAGATAGATGATGAGAAGCAACCTAGATCTAAGCTGAGAAAATAACTGTGATCAATTTTAACGAAAAACTCCTCTGACTAAACTTTATATACTAAACATACACGAAGCATACACGTCTCTTACGCAACCAACCAGATTATTTTTCTTCTTTCGATGGTGGGTTTCAAAATGAATCTGAAGCAAAAATAAATTTTCCATCTGGTTTATAAGACTTATATAGGTACTCTACCCCCTGCTGAGTTATTCCGCACCCCTAGTGAGCTTTTAACTCAAAAGAAAACACATACACTAAAACATTCAAATGACGTCCCAGTCGGAATTAGTGTTCAATTTTGATTTTATTTTTTTATATTTCAAGAAATTGTGAAATACTTTTAGTACCTTTTCTATTATGTTTTGTTGTTATTTTCGTTCGTTCTATTTTTTCTACTTCTTCATTTTTGCCGTGAACCGATACTTGCTTGCTCTTTTATCACCTCTACATTATTTCAAGCTTTTTAAAACTTGTTTTATCAAGCTTTTACCTAATTCTTTATATCGCTAAAAAAACCTTTTATTTTTTCTTCCGAAAAACTTATTAGCTAATATTATTATCTTATGTGTTTTCCATTAGCATGGATAAAAAAAATATATATATATCCTGTAAAATAATTTTCTCGCAATTTTATAAAATGATTAAATTTTTATGCGTACATTTAACTTCAATAAAATAATTTTCACAATTTTAAAAATATAATTAAATTTTTATGCGTACTAACAGTAAAATAAATTTCACCGCAATTCCGGATTATGGGAAACCATTCACACAAAAACATCATAACATCACATAAAACAATAAGGATAGATATTTAAAAAATGATCGCTTCCGTCCAACAGTAAATAGTAAAAATTGTTATATACAGAAACCAGGACAGTATCACTTATTTACTCTTTTTTTATCTTTCGGATCACCCTTGTTTCTACACATTTATAAATTGTTTTAAATGACAATTTTTTTGTAACAGACTTTTTTAGTGTTGGACGGAATTACCATTTTTCAAACGGACCTCTGCTATCTCTTCGTTTAACGGCTCAGTATATACCTTGTTTTCCGAATTTCAGACCTACTAAGTGTCGTTTTCTGCTTTATAGAGCCCATAAATGTATAGTATGTTATATATTTTATGTTAGGCCAATCTTCTTTGATCCTAAAATCAAAAGAATTGCAAAGAAAAAAATTCATGAAGAAGAAAATGAAGGGTTTAAAGAAGAAGTGTAATTTCACTTTTTATGTCCTTATTTTGGACGAAATTAAATAAAATTAACTTTTATTTGGTTCAAGTAATTTGCTAACTAAAAAAAAATTTTCGGAAAAATTTTGTTACAGCTTCCTCGTCTTCAAAATCTTCAAAAGGTGTTTTTTTTGGCCTTTTTCATCGAAATTTATTGAGTTAGAAATTTTTCCGCAAAATTTCAAACAGTTCAATTAAATGTGGATAATTTAGAAAAAATTCCAAGAAAAATCTTTCTTCCTCATCCAAATTAAACTTTTCTTGTAAATTGGGGAGATTTAAGTTTCTTCGAAGTCTTTTTAAAGTCCATAACGCTGATATTGTAATTGAAACTTCAATTGCTCATAAAGGAATTCATGAAAATAAAATTCTGTAAACGCAGATCTTTGCTAAATTTTTCAAGGAACGTTCAGCCAAAATTTGGTCTTCAAACTCGAAAATCGACTTTAGAATGTGAGCCCTTAAAGAGAGTTCTCAACTTAGAATCGTATCAAATTTAGTAGTTAGTAGTTTGTGATCTTACGCTTACGTTCGTTTAAGTTCAATAACAACTCAATAACAACTAAATAACAAATAGTCCGCTGCGAAAGCTAAATAATATTCTTTGGGCGTAGTAGTGTAGTGGTTAGCGTTCTCGCCTTCCGTGTAGGAGGTCCGAGCTCGAATCCCACTCGGTGATGCGATCCACTTGGCAAGTTAATATACCCATGCCATGTGAGGGGAATGGGGTAACCAAGTTAAAGAGCTATAAAAAAGAAGTGTATGCATAAGCTTGAATTCCGGCAAATTCGGGATATTTTTGAAAAAAATAGGGGGCAAAATTTGGAATTTTCTTCTGTTTTCGTTCGAAGAAAAACAAAGATATTTTCGGAAAAACAATATTTATCTTGAAATTTATCTCGTAGTTTTAGAAGTTTCCTTTTGGGGCTTGAAAACAATCAAGAGGATAAAATAAGTTCGTTTCCTTATTGATTATATTTTATTGCCATGAAAATTTCGCTGTTTCGCGGTCGAGTTAAAAAAACCGCAAAATTACAATTCCGCAAAAACTGTATTTGGAGCTTTAATTGGAGCAAATAAAATGCCGAAAATGCAATTCTTAGATAAAAAAACTGCGAAATTTGAGTAATTTATACGAAAAATACATTAAAAACACGGCAGAATACACTTTTTCTCTTGGATACGGTGAAATCAGAATGCCACAAAATGCAAATTTTTCGCAAAAAAACTTCCCGCGAAACTTTCATGTAATAAAGTAGTAGATATGTGGCTTTTAGGAGCCACCTCTCCTCCAGAGATTTGTTTGATAGTATAATGTTTTGTTTTTTTTGCGTCATGACTTGATTGTTTTTTAAACTTTTTGGCGTGGTTACGCGATTGGAAGTTTGAGAATGATCTTGACAAAACTTTAAAGCGTGATGCGTTATAATTGGGCTTTTCCAGAAAAGTCTGTATATCCCTCCTGTTGAGGATATAGGATATCCAGAGGGGGTCCGAAGTTTTCATTATCCTAGAATATCCATCGGGGTTCGAAATTTTCGGCACTGATATCCAGTGGGTTGGTGTTAAGAAAAATCGACATCTTCAACAGTGGGAATATGGATTTTTTCTGAAAATGGTTGCAGTGTATTGTGAAAACATTTTTTGGCGGTGATGCCTAATATTGAGATTGAAATTAGGCGTGAACGTTGAGTCAACGTAGAATGTAGAATGTAGAATGTAGAATGTTTACCTAATCAAAGAGTTAACTGTGCTCCCGACTCAAGAGGGGGAGTGTATAAAGGCTGTTTGATATAGTGAATCAATGGTGACGTTGAGACTATCACCACCACTCTTCCCTGACACACTGGCAGGCAGTGTTCGGAGTCAAGATTCGAACACAAAGCATTGCGGTGCAAAAAACCTTTACACTACCAAGCGGCAAATTGTTAGTGAGTTGCGTGGTGTATGATGCTAGTCTCATTTGCGTCCTTTCCTAATCCAATAGCACTCCTCCGCAGAAAATTTATGGTGAGAAACATACACAATCTTCACAGAGTATATAATAGTTAACAAACGGGGGAGGAACTTGTTTGTACACAGACCCGATATCTATGGAAAATCCAAACGATAAACGCAAAGTAATGCTCTGGTACAGAATAGGAAGGAACGGACGTATTTTTAATCTTTCTACTTGAAGTGTCCGATAAAATTTTTTGAATCAACATACACGTTTGTTTTTTATAAGAACAAACCATATTATGACAGAAGGCTTTGTGGCCAAAAAATGTTAAGAACATTTTTAAGAACATTAGCCTTGAATATCCAAAATTTCTCTTAAAAATAACCTATATTGACTGTTTTTTTAGCAAAAATGTAGAACATTTTTTGGCTTAAATTCACAACTCCACTCACAACGTTCTTATATAAAACAACTTCGATGAGAAAACACTAGGAGACCGGACCAAATTGAAACGGAACGAAGATATATCCGTTACAATCATAAACACTGGTTATAATAGATGATAGCGATATCACAACCTTATCTTTTTCCTCCCCTTAAATATAAACAATGGTATCGATTTCACATTCTAGATTTTGATCAAAAGAGACCATTGGTATAACACACAGTAGGTACTATATATCGCATACTATATTGTAAAGCAAGTAATTAAAGATGATGAGTCTATTGGAAAATATATAAGTATGACGTCATAAAATCTTACTAATTCAGTTACAAGAGATATGGACAATTTTATTTTTAGAAAATACGTACGTGAAATAATTCTTTGTAATTTTTGGATTTTTTCCTTAAAACATCTAAAACCTTTCTCCAGCTTATTCAGCTTGCCCATTTGTTCTAGTCTTTCAATTAAATTATTTTTTATATTACTCTTTTGGCGTCTTTTTCAGATTCCTAGGATGGATAAGAACGTAAGAGCTTAATAATATGTTACGAATATTTTAGAATGATTTCGACCAAAAAGTTAGAATTTTCATCATGAAACAAAAAGACACTATTCTTAAAAAAAAGCATGGTATCCTATTAGGCAATAGAACGTCAGTTTGAGGTAAAAAGACGTCAAATGAACGTCAAAACAATGTCAATTTGACGTCAAAAAACATCATATTATGAACGTCAAAACAACGTCAGTTGACGTCAAAAAACATTATATTATGAACGTCACAAAACAACGTGCTTACTGGGTAAAGGAAAGATATAGCAAAATTCTTTAAAAAAGCAGAATATTGGAAAGATTTTGATTACAAGCCCTTATGCACTAAAAACCCCCTTTAAAACCTATATGAAAACAAATGCAAGAAATTAAAAGAGCCTTCCTAAATACACGTGAAGTTAGGTATAAACTAGTGCTGGATCTGTGCAAATCTGCATTGTTTTGATTTCCAAGCAATTCCCTTTTTCCCTGGAAACTCTAAAAATAAATCAATTTCAATTTTGCCAAACTTATGAATTTGTTATTATGTGTATTTTAAATGTGATGTCTTAAGTTAAAATTTCCAAAATTCCATCTGGTTAACTATTAAGTATTTTTATTAAACCTACCAATCAGTACGTTCTTTTAACGTTGTTGCGAAACACCGTTAAAAAAAGTATTGTGTCTATAGGGTATATCTCTTACCTAACATAGCTCAATTTCTGAAACTTCCTTTGCACCTGCCAAGTTCTAAGTTTTTCATCCAACTTTTACAGCTTTTCAATCTTTTTTACCTCATATTTTTTTTAATAAGAACCAGATGCTCGATTGTTCATAACTTTGATCCACGTTTTCAAAATCTCTTTTCACATCTCTTTTCACATTCTCACACTCAAATGTATGCCTAAAATGTTTCCCTTGGTTTAAGCTTCCATTAGGAAAATTCCCATGCTCAAATTGAGAGTTATTCATAGTTTTGGCAAAATTTACCTCCAAATCTCAGGCCCGATGTTGTTATAAAAAGACGTGATGAAAATATTGGTTTGTTTTTTTGTGCGGGGACACGACATTCATTTTTCAAATTCTGAAAAACAAACTAAAAACTATATTTAAAATCATCAAATAGAGCTTCAAGCTGAAAAAATTTATATAATTTGTGCAGATCACTAAACACGGCCAAATTCGTCAGATATAGTTATTTTCATCACGTTTTAGCCTACCGATAGAAAATTCACAATCTGAACATTAGATTATGTTTTTACATGAAGCCTGGCTTGCAGTTTCTACAGCAATACTAGAGTAGAAATTTGAAGAGTGTACACTTTTTTTATAAGAACAAATCATATAAGAACATTTGGAGGCTTTGGAGAATCAAAAGTATAGAAATAACTAGAACATTATTTTTAATTTTTGATAATGTACACATGAATTAAAAAACTCAATTAAGAACATGCTATAAGAACATTATAAGGCTTCAAACCAAAAAAAGCTAAGAACATTAGAAGGCTTCTTCAAATTTGAATGTTCTTATAAAAAACCTTTACAGGCATAAGCAAAGACAAAATTTATCAAATTTAGTATATTTACATTATTATAAGTACGTTCAGACGGTTTTTATTACTATCTATCAGTCCAAATTACACTCAATTACGTCCAATCTGAGATCATCTAAGATTAAAAGTCATCCCCTTTTAATTAAAACTCATTACTTTTTAATTTATTCAATTTCTCTAAATTCTTAAAGGCTCGATCAACAACATTTTTGGATCAACTAAGGGCGTAGAAGAATTTGGTCATCCCCATCCAACAGACACACAACATTGTTTGAATATTCCAAACAAAGGTGCGGATGGATATTTCCTCAGCAATAGACCTTTTCATAAATAACGTCACGAACAACAACTGCCTTGTTTTGAATTGAGCGCTATGGTAACTGAATCCCAAGGGAGCTTATCAAAACTTGACTCCCATTGATAGATGTGTCATTTTGAGTCTCGTGAGACATAATCACCTTGGTAATTATATGAAAACGAGGCAGTCGTTGTTCGTGACGTAATTTAAGGTCTATCGTTGACTTTAATAACCAGAAAAAACATATTTTAAGCCTAAATGCAAAAAGGTCTGTACCCACTAGCACTACACGCCATGTTTGTTTTCACAAATTTTTCATTTTCGTTTTCCCGCCTCCTTATTCCTACTTTAAGAAGTCACGTGATAAATGTGAAGAGTGCAAGAAAGAGGTAGGGGTTTTAACAAATATTTCCTATATAGGAGGAAATGTTTCATAATGTTCTAATGTTGAAACAACGTTGTTTGGACGTTAAATTTGGAACAAAATCTCCTGATTGAAGATAGTTGGACAGAAATCTATGATTTCTTCAAATATATTTATAGGATTTCACACTTCATCTTTTATACTATCCCCACCTGACAATAAATAAATTCCAAGCCTGGTCACTGAGACAAGGGTGTAGTATGCACAATTAGGTATTAAGGTGGTTCCAGGGGAAATGAGCTTTTTTCGCAAAAATTGGTACAATTGAGCTCATTTTTGGCCCAGTTTTATAATTTAGGAGGAATTTTTTGCAAAATTTGAAATTATCACTAAACATCACAGGCCAAAATCCTCCACAATTGGGCCTGTAATTTTATGTTTAGCCTCAACCGAGATACAAAGCTTTAGATACAATATCTTTGTCGATGCTCAAACTTTGAAAAAAATAGACCCAAAGGGCAAAGGGTATTTTCAATGTCTGAATAAATTGAAATTGCATTAAAACTTTCAGATTCCGTTTGACAGGAGTCAAAACTTTAAATTCGGTTAAAAATGTCATTTCTAGATCCATCGTTGCTTTTCAAGACCCATTAAGGTGGAGCCCTAGTAGGTACTTTCCCCATGGGATTTCTCCCAAAGGCTTTCGCTTTGAAGTGTGTGAACACACTACCTTATCGGACAAAAAGTTGTCGGACTAAAGTGACTGACATTTTTGGAGGTGACGGAAATTATGTCCGACGAATAGTTTAGTCCGAAGAAAAATTACCCTAAATGCTTTTAATGTGTAACAAAACAAAGAAATATCAACCCAAAACGAAATTTATGGGATAAGAAAAAATAAACAATATTACTTTCAAAACATATCTTAGCATAAATTTATTCTTCAACATCTAAAGGGATTTTCTACTTTTCATATAATTATTGAGCATTGACAGCCTCAGTAATTCCGGCAGAACCAATCTTATAACTTATTGATGTTTTTATCATTTTTTTTCGTTTTTAGAACGAAACGTGAAGAAATACGAAATTTTAGATTCGGGCAAAATTTTCCGTCGGACTAAATTGTTCGTCGGACAAAAGTGACGAAATCTTTTGAAGGTGACGAAAATTTTGTCCGACGAAAATTAAGACATTTTTTTGTCCAATAAAATACACAGTATTACGCCATTTATTAACTACTGTGGTTAGGAAAGACCTGTTAAGTGGGGAAATCCATTTTAAGGACCACTGATAGAATGAAGGGGTGAACATTTTTGAAAAACTAAAAACATAGGCTTTATTTCCCCTGCAACCACCTTAAACAAACATAATGTTCTTGTAATGAAACAAAGTCGAGAGACTTTTTTGAATGTCCCTTAGAGTTTGCTGTATGACGAATTGGTCCTGAACAATTTCTTGATAAAAAGTTTATTTCAGATATCGCTAATATTTAAAAGCACAAAAGAAAATCATTCTATTGTATCAATATATGCCATGTCATTAATTTAAAAACGAGAGAATTTTAAAATTCACAAAACAATATATTTATTTAGCGAAGCTTTTCGGACTATATCCATCATCAGGCTACAAATGAATGATGTATATACAAATTAATTTTTGATATCTACAAATTGAAAAAAAAAATGATAAAATTGGTATAATTATTGTAAAATAATGTCGTAAAATTGTAAAGTTAATGGTAATAAAAAATGTCCTAAGAGAATATATTATTGGAATAGAATTCACAAGAGACTAAATCATTCTACCATTTTGTTTATATAGCAAATATGGCTAGGTTAGGGGGGACACAGCCAAGACACAGGTATATAATAATGGTCGTAATTGCAGAATTGTTTTCTATATTTCTAAATAATATTATGAAAATTTAAAGTGGTTGTACATTATGTTTAAAAAGTTTGACATTTAGAATTATAAACGATACTAACGCCCCAGCGTGGATAAATAAAAATACATAAAATCCAATGGGGTATCAAAAACGGAATTTTTCCCACTGGGGATACAAAATTCTATACTGTTCTTTGTTCAGAATATGAGACATTTAAAGTCAATCAAAATTTAGTGGAGATATAAAGATTTTTAGTTTTTTCAACCATGGGGATAGGCTTCCTTATTTAAGGAGAGTAATCAGTTTCCATATAAAGTGGATAGGATAACCAATGCACTCTCCTTCATTGGTAAAAGTCTACCTCTGTATCTAAGCTTGGCCTACTGATTCGCAGAGTTTCTATGAGAAATTTTCTTTCATTTAGAAGACCACGAGAAAGAAGCTATTTTCATTTCTACTGCACTGGGGCGATCTAAAAGGGTTGCGTATCAGAATAAATAAATATATATATAATAAATAATTTTCAATGAAATTTAAATATTTAGTTAGTAGAAAAAAACACATGATTTTGGTGACGAATTAAATAGTCCAAAAAATAATTTTATTGCAAAAGATAATTTCAAAATTTATTAGATATCAAGTCAAATCTATCAACCCTTTTTTTGTTGTTAAACACTTTTATTTTATAATTTACTAGCCCTAGCTCTTTCAGTAACAATGTCGGATCATCAAAAGCAGTGAAACAAATACAAGAAACTTTTTCTAACGAAAAGATATTTAAGACAGGAGCGATTTGAAGCCACAACACAAGCAGTTTGCACTCTCAGGAATGTTAAAGTTTTTCCTAGCTCATTTTAACAAAAAAACTAAAAAAGCCTCTAAAATTCACTTTTCAAAAGGTGATAAAATATAAAATAGGGCGTATCAAATTTTAGCAGATTTTATCATACATTTTTCATTATCTTTTTATATTAGTTTTAGGACTTGAAAAATAGTTAGTTAGTGAATATCAAAAACTGATTTACTCTCCCTTAAAGATTCTAAAAGTTGACAAATGAGAAAGTTTGCAGGGCATTTTCTCTCTAATGGAAAGACCTGAAACCGTCACTTTTGCTTTTTTAATCAACTTTGAGTTTTAATTTTAGCCAAAATTTCTATCAGAGGCTAGAAGGTGAAGAACATGTCATTCCAGGGTGAACCATATTTTTGGCTGGGCGATATAGAAAGAGTTTAAAAACCTTAATGCTGTTTTTATTCGTGTTGAACAATTGGTCTTTCCCCAATGCAATCATCCAAGAAGGCAATAACGCATCCAACTATCGTCAATAACCACGTGATCCAACAAACAATAAAGGACCAGCCAAAATACCCTTCCTCGATGTTCCGTTTGAAAGGGATGCCAGATTTTCCCGCGTAAATGGATAGACCAATCATGATGAAGATAGCTATATAAAAGAAAAAGTCTTGAAAATTCTAAAGTTGAAATTATTCCTTCAAAATTTTTAAAGTTGATTTTTCTTTCAAAATTTTTGAAGTTGAAATTACCTTGATTGCACAAAATCTGGACAAATGACCCCCCCCCCCCACGAGTGATCCCTTAAGGACCTTAAGAACATTAAATTTCCACCATGTGCCCCCCCTTTTTAAGTTATCTCTGTAGAAACCATTAAATTGATGAATCGAATGCGTGATTCTTCCCGATCTCCCCGATCTTTATAAAACTTTTCCCTATATTGAAAAATCGGGATTGCGTAAATTTTGAAAAACGAAGATTGTGTGTATGCGTACAATTTGGGTGACTGGAGGTCCTCATTGATATGAAAATTGATATAAAAATGAGAACCCAGAAGGCACATTTTCAACTTTATTTGAACGTTAAAACAACGTTCTGTTCTTACTAGGAACTTACCATTAAAAAGCAAAGTGTATTCGACAATGTGGCAACAAACATTGTCTCTCAATAAACAACGTTGTTTCAACATCCAAATAACGTTCTGACACGTTGAACCAACGTTGTTTCAACGTTAGAACAACGAACTTACCATTAATAAGCAAAGTGTATTCGACAATGTGGCAACAAACATTGTCTCTCAATAAACAACGAACTTACCATTAATAAGCAAAGTGTATTCGACAATGTGGCAACAAACATTTTCTCTCAATAAACAACGAACTTACCATTAATAAGCAAAGTGTATTCGACAATGTGGCAACAAACATTGTCTCTCAATAAACAACGAA
>JAUJPO010040990.1:0-18338 GCA_032270745.1 Tiaropsis multicirrata | reverse complement strand
AATATGAAAATGTGATTTTAAACCTAAATTTTTGATGATTAAAGTTTGACTTAGGTCCCATTTACTATGAATTAGTTGATGTGGTAAAATAATATATATAGAAAGAACTGTTAGCAGGATTCCAATTTTTATTGATTATCCCTTTTAAAAATTCAGACAGGGACGATTTTCCCTGAGTTCCACTAATTCTTGAGAAAACTTTGACTAATTTTCCTGAAACACTGTCAATTGTCAATACTTTTTTCGTAAGTAATATTTTCCAAAAAGCTGCAACCAATCTAAAATTATTGACCATGTGAATGCAACCATGCAACAACTTGTACCTGTTTTTCAAAAGCCATTTCTCGGCCAGGACAAGTTATTAAGGTATCAACCTTGGTATCGTTTGAAAGCTCTCTTTCTCAGCTAAAAAAAAGCAGATGTTTATACTTTAAATGTCAATTGGTCAGGAGTTATGACCAAAAGACAGTGTTCCGGTAAAACGGCCTTTTTAAAACGTGTATTTACGTAGTAGGCATGGTTAAGGTACCTTAATCATCTTTTTGGCGACTATTCTATTGTTTTTGGCGAATGGGCAAGGCTAAGTGCTTCTTTTTTTTTGAAAATTCAATGTGATTGAGTGAGGTTAAGAGAAATTCAGCCTGTGTTATTGGTGATCATTAGTTGACTGTGAAATATTTTGTCTAGAATCTTTTTCATTTATTCTTTAAAGGATTATATGAAAATGAATGATGTTCCAACACATTTACATCATTTGCAGCTCTTCGGGTTGAGTCAAGCTGGACAGTATGCTCTACAAAAGTTACTCAGCTATTTTTGCAAATTGGTAAAATCAACAGCCAAAAGACTCTGAATCTTTAAGCTTGATTCTAAACAATAGGAAGACAATTGCAAATGGATTTCAAAGTTTTTGAATTAACCCGTCAGTAACAACCCGTCAGTAACAAAGGCCGTTTACCAAGATGTTAAAAATGGTATTTTTCAGAAAAGATTCCAATTCATTTACTTGATACCAACACTTTGTATGAAATATTACGTGAAATAGAAGATTTTTCGTGCTCTTCGAAATACGATTCTAGCTTGCAATGCAGTGACGCAATACATCACAAGAAACCGGTCAAATGGTGTCCACAGTGTGATAGCCATAAATGTTCAAAATGTTCCAAAGAAAACTGCGGTAAAAATTGTTGTGTTTCCGGCAAGAAATGCTCACAAAAATGTCAGAAGTGCGGTTCTACCACATTTGAATGCAGGGATATCAAATACGTTTGTTGTCAGACTTGCAATACGTGTCTGCATTGTGTCGTCAGAGCAAACCGGTTGAATTCATGGCAAGAACTTTTGGAGAAATCAATCAGTACCAATATATTGAGTATTGCTGTGAGAAGCAAAACGTTCGAATAGCAATGTCAATTATACACGCTTTCAGAAACATAACCATGCATCTGACTGAATCTAAATGCATCGATATGGATAATGGATGTTTCAGTGACACAAATCCTGGGTATTGCACCTCTTGGCAATCGATCAAAGATACTGTTTGGTTTGCTGTTAAAACGTTGTTCAGTTTCTTGGAAGATAAAAGATCAATCAATGATTTTGAATTGAGAGAGCACACCACTGAACTGTCATCAATTTGTACTGCTTCAACTAAGAATGATCTCTCGATTTATGCTTCTATAGATTCGAGAAGTTCTTACAGATAGAGGGATTTATTGATATCAGTGAAAGATTAAAAGCAGTAGATTTGAAAGTTGATGATTTACTGGTGAAAGCTGATACCAATAGCTCGGATACCAAAACTTTACAGTCATAGATATATGTGGGAGTAAAATTATTGATTTATCCAAAGGTTTTACAGAATTATGCAATATATTTTATGTAAAACTGTGAAAAACGACTGAAAATACCTGTTACAGTTGACTCGCTCTAATTCGAATCTCTACTATTCGAATCTCTACTATTCGAATCTCTACTCTTCGAACAAAATAAAAGACTTTCTACTACAGAGACTTTCTATAATTAGAATCTCTCTATAATTCGAAATTTCTTTTTTCTCCCTTGGGATTCGAATTAGAGAGAGTCAACTGTATATACTGTGTTGAATTACGGAAAATTAAGAACAACATGCAATAAAAAGGTATTCCAACAAGAAGTTTTATTTGATATTGGTTATAGATGAAATTTTTTCTATCATTTTTATGTATATACTGAGATCCGAGATAAACCATTTCCATTTTTCTTTATTCTAAATTGCTTTGAAGTTTTTAAGATGATATTCTGCACTGTTAACAACGAGCAAATATTTGGGAATTCTACTGTCTTACAGCTAACATTTGAAAACATATATCTCAACAGGTTTAAGTCAGACCACGTTTATTACTTTTTTGTGTGTATTCTTTGCTCATTTTTGATGTCATTATTTTCCTTACTATTTTCTAGGACAGCTAAGACAATTAGTAATTAATTATAATAAATATTTTTGGCGAAGTTTATTTATTAAGTAAAACCTAGAGCACATCTTTCGAATCTCTATGGAGTTAAAAATCTTTTTGTTTCACTGGCGATTCGAACAAACTGTGAAGAAGTCTTTTTTATTTCTAAAATTTATTTGGAAGTTTAAGATGATTTTTCACTCTATGGTATATTGACTTTCCAACGAGTAAATACCTTTTATTAGATTTTTTAGTATTCTGTTTTCATAAATTTTTTTTCTAGAACGATTAGGACGTTTATTATTATATTATTATTGTGATTTTTTATGTAATAAATGTTTTTGATGGGAATGGTCAGACGCACATTTTACGTTGTATATCGAAAGCAATAGCGAAAGTTTCTTCCTTTAAAGTGACCTAGGAAGGACTTTTGTTAAACTTTTGTCCGTTTTACGAGTTCTTCGAACCCTATATAGGGGGGCCCTACATATACACATAGGAGTTCAAATTACACAAGTTTGACGGGAGAATGAAAAAGTAAAAAGAAAACCAACCTTCTCTTTGCAATTGTTCAACTTCTGACAAATCATCTTCTTTATCTTTACTTTTTTCTTCTTCTAATTTCTCTGCTTCTGTCTTCTCACCTGACCCCTCATTCTCTTTCTCCTTTAGTGCACGCTGCTCGGACAGTTTCTTTTTTCGCGCGGCAATCCGTTCACGGGCTAACTGTTCTTGACGTCCACGCTCATTCTCAAGACTAAAAGTTATAGAAATGAATAGCAAATTAAAACGTCTGCATTTTTGCAAAAAAGACGTATTTTTCAAAAAATTCTCACATTCCGGTCGGTAAAACAGACAATTTTGGTCCAAATTAGTACACATATTTTTCAACATGTTTACTACCTATGCACAAAATTTCATTATTATAACATTACGACTTTTTGAGTTATGGCGAAAATAAGTGACCGAATTTTTTACGAAGGCGCGAACTTTTTACGAAAAATCACACTCAATTTTTGCATTTTATGCAAAATATATATTTCAGAAAATTGTTATAGCGTACTGGTTTTTTAAGTTGGAATTTTTGTTCCGTTTTGTCAGCTATTCAGCTAGTGCCAGACGTCATTTTCAGTTTTTCAAAAGGATGAATTTTTGACATATTATATTACATTGAAGTATAAAACGATTTTTTTTGCTTTTACCGATATCTGTAGATACCATGGAATTTCTCTAAAGCGGACACCATTGATGCGAAAAATGTTCGTAGAGATTGAAATCAACTGAAATCGTTCCCGTTCGTTCCAAAGAATAGTGTCCGCCGGCTATAAAGAGCTGTTCGCTTTAGAAGATGTCTGCTTGATAGAAATTCCGCTGCATAATTATCAAATTTGTTTACGCAAAACTGAATTAAGGATTAAAATACCTTGCATCTTTCTTGGCTTGGTTTGTTTTAGCTAGATTCAAAACGAGAGCAGCTCCGTCATATTTTTCTTCACGTTTTATCTTCATAGCATCCCGCCTTAACTTGGCCAAGGCTAATTGTCTTTCTCGTTCACTGGATGCTTTTGATGTTGTTGTTTTCATCATATCCAAAATGGCATCCTGTAAAATAAATAGAATGACAGTTGAGCTGACGAATAACTCTGAAAATAAGCTCAGAATATCATCTGTTAAGCTGAAATTTCCCCTGGCTCCTGTTTGTTAATTCATTTTTTAAAGAGAATAAAAAAATTAAACTTAAGGTCAAATCCTGCAATAAAAGATTAAAACACAACTAAATCCTAGTCAGGTCAATTTGGGAAAAGATTTAAAAATCTATTAATAAGCCAAAAAAGAATATACCTTATCAGCCTCGTATTGTTTTTGTAAATCCAACAAAGCTTGGCTACCATTTTGAATATCGCCTTCCGTAGAATTATCCTCTTCTTTTTCCTCATTTTCAATTTCGTCCAAAGATTTTCCCTCAGCCTTCGCCTGTTTTCGCTTTTCCATTCTTTCCCGCATCCTTTTGTCTTGTTTAGCCCGTGTTTTGCCGATGATTTTCTCCATACCAGGCAAGGCAATTGAGTCAAGATTACTGACAAGGAAAGAGTACAGCACGTAATGTTATATTAAATGTTTCATTTTTGGCCAAATGAACTCGTGTACACGCTTTTTATAGGAATAGTGTTTTTTGGTTTCACGATGAATATTCTTAACTTTTTGGTCGAAATCATCCTAACATATTCGTACAAGTTTTTATCAGCCTCAGTCTGAATAATACTAAAAGAAGAAGAAACAAGCCAGCTGAATCCGATTGGGAAGATTTTAGAGTCTCTTTATATGTATTCAGGAATAATTTACCAATAAAAATTTGACCTTGAAGGACATTCATAACTTTTTGTCCAATTTCATCATGAATATTCTTATAAAGTATATTCTTATAAAAAAAGCGTGTAATGGTTTTCTTTCTTTGAATAGATTTAGTTTAATGTTCGAATACATTTTCAATCTAAGGCTTAGTTTTATCGCTAACTGGGCCAACAGCGAGGTTACGTAAAGTGAGATAAATCGAAGAAGGACGGCAAATAGCGACCCGCCAATCTCATTTGGCTGTTTGAACGTTCATTTGAACGTTCTTGTTCCCAATTTATCTCGCTTAACGTGTGGTGACCTCACTAGGCCAGGCTTGAGTCCACAACCTTCTCATCAGAAAACCAGCTCCTTTAACCGTTAGACCATTTAAATTCCCACGAATATGTTCTTTCTGAGAGACCATCAAGTTCAAATTATTATAAAAATCAAGCAACTATACGATCACTGTAATTATTAGGCGAATTTATCCATTAAAATAAACCAGCCGAGGCTGGAAGGTCAGCCAAAAAAGCCTCGAGGCCATAGATGGATTAACAAAAAAACTCAAAATATGCTAGCTACGCCTAGAAGAACAGCCTCTAAAAAATCTAATGATATGATGCTTGAAATGTTAAGGGATGTGAAAAGCGAAAAGTGATGCCTTAAACAAAAATGGGATCATTTGTCAAATTCGGCTCACTAGGTCGCTCAGAATGGCCGGAAAAATAGTCCTGAAAAAATGTGATCTTTTTGCTGACGTCAGCATTTTTGAGGAAGTTTTCAGCCGTTCAAACCAGCTTTAGTTTTCTTTTTATAATGACGGCTTCACTTAGAAAAAAGAAAAGAAAAGAAAAGAAAACAATTCGCGCTAAAACCCGTCCCCCGAAAGAATCCGGTAAGAAATCGGGGAAACACTTTTTAATCACTGACTCCCCTTTTTAAGCCCACCTGAATAATAGGGAAATGAATGCTCAGCTTTGGCTGACCAATTAAGTAATTCAATTGATTACGTGTCTTGTGAAGAAGAATATAATTAACATCACGAAAGAAAAGAAAAAAGTACGAACAAAACAAAACTTTTAAATAGAAACTCACCTAACAGATTCTTCATCTTCAAGGTTGAATTCATTCATCGCACGCATGGCTAGCAGGTTTTCTTGTCTCTCTTTCTCACTCATTGCATTCCATTTATCTTCTCCAAATTTCCTGTACAGAAAAACACACGAAGAAAATGTGACTTTGATGGACTTTCGTTTCAACCACTTACCTGTGATTACTTACTGTACTCATTTGTTAAGGGGTAGATCATTGCTAACATTGCAAATGTGTGTGGTTGTACGTGGAAACGAAAATAATTATTCTAAGGAAAAATAACCCTAAAAGTTTCCTTAGGTGAAAAAGCCAGTACCAGATAACTCTCAAGAAAGCTTTTTTCTGATGAGCATAGTCAAGTAAAGGTTAGGCTATCCTCAATCAAAACACTTACGCTTTGAGGGCTTCTTCAAATATTTTGTCTTTAACCGCATCATATTTCTCCTTCAACGCTTTGACTAGCTCCTGTTCCAACGCATCTGTGACCGGTTCAGCTGGTTGTGAGAGAAGCACACAGGCTAAATTGTCATTGGTGTTCTTTTGGTGCGCATTATTTTGTAGTTGTAAGATTTGTTTCATTGTGGAAATATCCTAAATTGAAAAGAGACATGAGAACTGCGTGCTTCTAGTTAACTTTAAATATTTTAATCATTTGAAACCGGTCCAAAGCAGGCCCATGAGTGACACTGAAAAGGAACTACTATCTGAAATAACACCACTTTTGTGAAAAGAAAATAACCTTTATCCTGCATTTGCAAGCTAGTAATTTGAAATATCTTGTATAATAAAAGTGGAAGATTAGAGAAATTTAAGAATAAATTTAGTCGTTGGGTAATAAAAAGACTTCCAAAATTCATCTTTTTACTGAGGTTTCGACCTTAACAACCAATGAAACTGCTAAATTTGCCAAAACACCCGGGAAAAGGCTCTGAAAAAGAATAAGATTGCTTCTTCTGGGAAGCCCAAAAATAGTTTTTATGAATTTAACAATTATGCAGAATCATCCCAGAAAAGGATTCTTTCTGTTTCTGTTGTCGAAAATTCCAGTCATTTGTCAGTTATACCATCACCAGGTTTTCAGAGATGCTCCTTAGCAACATGGTCAAGTTTGGTTGCTAGGGGATTTAAGGGAGTGGTCATAAAGTATCTACTGTGGTGTTGTGGAGGATTTTTTTAATGCGAAAAAAGATTTCTCACCCAACCACCCCCCCCCCCCCCTTAAGGGTGGCAAAAGATTTTCGTTTGTTTGTTTGATTTGAAGCACTGTTTTCAAACATTAAAACAAAGGGGTTCTACCTGGATGCCCCATCAAAAATCGCTAATTGTGCTCTCCTTTTTAGGATTTCAAGGAGAGCTGGGCTAGTTGGTCTAGAAGCATTGTTTTCAAAGATTTCTTAGAACTAAAACATATCAAGGGGGTTCTATTTGGAGGCCTCACCCTGGTTGGGGCCAACAGGAGAAATATGTGAAAATCCTCTCTCAAAAAAAGCTAATCTTGCCCTCCATTTTAAAATACCGTCCTAGGTGCTCTAAAGAGGGCAAAATAATTTCAAACCGCCCTAGGGACCCAGAAAGAAAATTTCAGACCCCTTCCCCTAAGGGTAGCAAAAAGATTTCGGACCCCCCCCCCTAGAATTTTCCACCCCACCATAGAAGGTACCCGCTCCCTAAAAAACCTAATATTCTAATGCCAAACCTTTTGGTCGAGATTTTTCATGATGCTTGATGCTTCTTTATCTTGGCCATCTTGTAAATCAGCCAGCAATTTCACTGTATGCTCTTCATCAGATTTCGTGTCTTCTGTTACATGGAGTTGTTCCATTTTCACAGCGGTTGCTTCTTCAAAAATCTGTCGCTGCTCGTCGTTGGTTAGTGAATTATCCTCCTTCATTTTCTTGCGGAGTTCCTGTGTTAAGATAAATTGTGTGGAGATTACAATATACAATGGGCTTTTCCATAAAAAGTCTGTATCCCCCTGTTGAGGATATAGGATTTCCAGGGAAACTTTCAATATCCTAGGATATTCAGGGGGTAAGAATCTGAAGACCAAGGATATCCAGGAGAGTAAGAATTTGAAGACCAATGATATCCAGGTGGGTTCGAAATTTTCGGCACGGATATCCAGGAGGGTTGGTGTTAAGAAAAATCGACATCCTCAACAGTGAAGGGAATATGGATTTTTTCTGGAAAAAAGCCCAATGCGCTTGGTTAATTTTCTTCTCCAAAGAAATTTCGATCCTACAGCTTCCTATTTGCAGATTTACTTCCCAAGACCGAACAAACTGTACAACAAACCCAAATTTTCTTTTAAAGTATAGAGATTCCACCTAACCTGACTTTTTAGGTATTATTATATGACTAAATTTGGTTTATAAATTACCAAGTTATGAGATTTTACAGATTTGTTCGGCCCAATAAAGCTATCAAACGGCAGAAGTATCCTTTCTTAGGATTTGCACCCGGTGTGTTAACCAAAGAGAGATCGGAACACCTACAGCTTGATTGATATACTAATTCAACTTCCAATTTTTAGCAAAATCTTCTGGTCGTTCGATTTATCACGAGCTAGCTGACTTCATGAATTCTGTATAGGGGTAGTTAGTCTCGCTAGTCCGGTTCCCCATGATAAAGATTCCCCATGATAAAGCCACAAGAGGTGCATATTACAAAGTACACAATGTTATTACCGATAGTTCAAACAATTTAGCATTTTGTTGATCAGGTGACATCTCTTTGACAATTTTGCGATATTCACTTTCTTGCTGTTGAGATGTTATTTCTACCAACAATTCACGTTCGTTTGAATGATGCTTTTCCATGGTGGACAATATATTTTCCTGAAAAAAAAACATTTCTTATTTCTTTTCGAGAAAAAAAGAAAACCATTAAATCAAAGTTTTCTCGTAAAACAACTAATTAAACTGGTCTCGCCTTAGACTCCTACCTGGACTTGCATAGGGTCGTCACTTTCTGCAAGAGCAACATCCTTGGCTTCATTAGCCTCTACTCGTTGCTGTTTTCGTTTGTTCTTTAAGGCTTGTATGCGTTCACGGGCTAATTGTTCTTGACGATTCCGCGCACCTTGTAACCTTAAACGATAGAGAAATCAACCAGGGTTCTTATTGAAACTTAGCGTGAAAAATAATTAATACCCGTGGAGATAGGTAATTAAGGTAAGTGACTTACCAGGCGTGTTGCCCTCACAAAAGCTAGATGCACTGTCAAGTAGGAAACTTGTTGCTAAACATGGGGAACATGGTCGAAAGGTGGACTGTAAGGGTCGGTTTTGAAACCCAAATTTTTGTCCAAATGTAATATAGTTTTGAGATTGAGTGTCTGACTGAGAAGTCACTTTAAACCACAAATTATTGCATTTCCTTTTGAAATTAAATTTCAAAAATATTCGCAAGTAGACGGTTTGGGTAATTTGATTTTGACAACCTTGTTTGCTGAATAAGAAATAATTTGAATCAATCCGAACTTTCTCAATAATGGTTGACCGAATAAAATGAAATTCGATAATTTTATTTAAAAATCTTTTAAAGTAGACTCTAGACGGGTTCTTAAGAATAAATTGAAGCGTGGCGTCTTCCCTTACCTAGCATCAAGAGCTGCTTGGTTCGACTTGGCCGCTCCCAAAACCAAAGCGGCCGCATCAAACTTTTCTTCGGCTTGTGCTTTGCGTGCTTCACGACGTAAGCGGGCCAGTTCCAATTGCCGTCTACGTTCATTATTCATACGTGTGTCTGCGTTGCTTAGCATTCCCATCAAGGCTTCTTTTTCAGCATCGAAGTTTTTCTATGAGAAATATGTAAAGAAAAATAGGGATTATTGTTCGTTTTTATAGACTAACAAACTAGTCTCTTATAAAACAATATAACCAGGAAAACTCAGAATCGAGAAAAACGTACACCGTAAAAGTTACGCGTACGCGAGGAGGAAACAACAATTCAAAGTTCAATCGATCAATCAATCGATCAATCAATCAATCAATCAATCACCTGCCGAAATAGGTAGTCGTAAAACATTGATAAAAATAAAGCATCTGCAGCTTTATAGAGAAACAAAATTTGCCTTTCATTTCAATTTTAGAAGCTTTCGGAAATTTACTTTCACTCGAATGATAGCTGCAAAAGGAATTTAAAGTTTCGAATAAAGTGTTTAAACACCGTAAACATCACACCGTAAACATCATACCGTTAAGTACTTTACGATCAAAGTGATAAAGTAAATAGTGATAAAAGGGTACGGTATTTTTGTGGAAGGTCGTGGGACGATGCAAATGATTTGATATTCATACTTCTCATCTGCTAATTTGTAATCCACAGGAGCCAGGTTAATATCGGAACAAAATGAAACAGAAGCAACAGGAGTATAAAACCATATCTTATATTAGGCTACAAGAGTCTTCTAAGCCAAATTGTTTTATTTTTATGACCGAAAGTAGGAAGAACAAAGAACAAATAGCACTTCTGGATACAAGATATTCATCAAACACTAGTCGAATTGCGGAACGAGCGATGAGCGCGAAGCACGAAGCGAGTGGAGCCTCCTTTCTCAATACTGTGGGCGTAAAAAAATTGTATTTATACAGGGAGAAAACGAAAGTAGGCACGGCTAAGCAAGACTCCTTGTGTCGTTTTTCATGAACTATATTCTTAAAATTGGGTAATTTATTTAGAACAAATTACAGAACACTGGAAATTCAGTTTTTAAGAATAAGTCTTTTCAATGAAATACTTTCAAAACATTTCTAAATATTCAAACATATTGTATTTGATTTGAAAATTTAGATAATTCATGACAAAATATTTATTTTTTTAGAGAAAGTTTATCTTTAGTATATGTCGACTTTGTCAATCCTACTAAATGATGAGAACTAGGGTCGAGGGATGCTGGGTATGTGCGGACCGAACCTCCAGAACCCGACCCTTAGAGAGACTAGGAGATTTATTTTTGGGACCCTTAGAGAGACTGAACGTAAAAAAAAGGAACCCTTAGAGAGACTCAACGTCGAAAACGAAACCCTTAGAGAAACTCAACGTAAAAAGGGGAACCTTTCGCTGTAAAAGTCTACCATTATGTATGATCGCGAAAACAACAATAACAAGGGTCAGTCTTCACTAATTGTTTTATGATGTAGAGCGCAGCGGGCGCAATACAATGGTCGGTCCGCCTAGGCCCCGTGCAGTCGATGCGACTGGCCTGTTCAAATACACACAGAGAAGTGATAATTTTTTAAGTTCGTGTTGAAAAAAGACCCTTAGAGACACTCAATCGGTGATTTTACCGACCCTTAGAGGGACTGAGGCGTTTTTACCAACCCTTAAAGAGACTCAGGAAGCTTGAAAACCCGACCCTTAAGGTCCGCAGATACCCAGACATTTTTGCCCAAGTACCCCACCCCCGGGCCTTTTGTTGTTACTTCGTTAAAAAAATGTTTATCTTTTTCTTTTGAGTGCGCGAAAGTTTGAAAACGTTTGTTGTCGAATTCGAAAGTTTCACAAACGTTAGATTTAAGATAAAGAAAAAAGAACAGTATCTTTTTCAACTTTTTCAACACTAGCAAATCTAAAGGGTTTAAATCGCTTTGCAATTCTTCTTCCTAATTCTATTAAATTAAATCCTATATATTTCGCTTTGCGAAAACAGGAACGATCGTTGCGCAACTCCTTTCATGTTGATTTCCCAAAAAAATAATGGTGACACTTATTAAAAGAACTTTTCCAGGCTTTCCCTGACTTTTTCAAAAAACAGCCTCATTTCCAGGTTTTCCATGACCGCTGAGAACCCTGCGCTGGCACCTTAGGACATAATTTCATAATGACTAATGATGTATCACCAGTTTTGAAGACACGGAGATTTATAAGCCTTCACTCTGAAAAGGAAATTGTTCACTACTTCTCCAAAACCTCTGTTGATGAGATGCTGTGTTGTTATTTTGTATTTTTGATTAAGTGAAAAAAAACTTCAACCCGGAGGGACTTTCGATTTCGAAACTACATGTTGGCCTAAAATTTGAATCGTTACAACAGTGCAATGAAAAGATTGCCAAAGAAAATGATCATCACATTGAATTTTTTTTATTAACATCAAGAAAAATGTCAAAAATACCAATTTTTCCACCCTTATATTGCGGGCAGTTAGTTCTTAGTTAGAACCTCGGCAAACCTGTCTTTAAGGGCCGAAAATTTATCTTAAGGCTGAGCTGCTTAAATTCTCCTAAAGGCACCGTGAATTTTCTAATGTAGTGCGCCCTCTAATTAGTGTGGATGGTCTTTATCGTAAAATGAATCATTTTTCACCTCTATTTATTATTGCGGGTTTGAAATGAAGAAACCAAGCTATTTTATCCCCTCTTATTATTAGTGCGGGATGAGCGAAGTGATTATTTTTTCATTGATTAATCGATTTATAAATTTAACTTCTACAGCACATACATGTTGTTGGTTTCCAATGTTTATTTTTTGAATCTTTCAGGTCATTGTCAGAGTTCTTCGGAAATTCATTCCGGTATGTTTAGACCTAGATAAGACAGAAGCCTTTAAATATCTTTTACGAGTTGTTTGTTTCTTCTTGATTAATTCTTCCTCTTTGAAACCACCTCCGGTACCAATATTTTCGGATCTTAGTGAAACAGGTTAAGTAAATGATGGGGTTCGATATGAAGTAAAGCGTCGAAAACAAGAAATTCAATTGAAAAACAGTTAACTGAAAACCAAAGGCAAGAGCAAACGTCGAAAATGTTAGAGGTAAAAGGAAAACACAAGTCCAAATGTTGAGTTTTAACACATCTTTTAAACCTCTTGTTAGTTTGATTATTATATCCAACCTCTCTGCTTCCGTACCATGTAGATTTCCCACACTTGGTAAATTAGCTTCACTTTCGTTACGAAGTCGAATTGTATGTTTTCCCAAAACAATAATGATGACACAAGTCACTGATCTTAAAATGACCAAACAAATTAATACACCACGATTTGTGAAGAATCTCTTTTGATTCGCTAGGCTTTCAACTCCAAGAATAAAAAACAAACAGCTAAAGATTATAATACTGCAAGCAAAGGAGATCAAAAGGGAAAAATTAATTTTACGTTTGGTGACCAGTGCATAGTATCTTAATGCGTATTTAACAGCTATCAAACGGTCAATGACGATCAAAATGGTAACCAACAAAGAAAAGGTATATAATACATGTAAAATCAGGGCCAAAGTGACCCTAACCATTTCATTTGGTAGATAGAATACCAAAAACAAGGCATCAACAACAGCTATCGAATCGACATGGGATAGAATTCGTATCAAGTAATATTGATTATCTTTTAAGCGCCGTCTTTGTATAATGTATTGTAAAACCACATGCAAAGCCAACGACATAAATAGGAAGATACAATAAATCGATAGAAAAAATAATAGCAATTTGTCTTCCTTCGAACCGCTAAATTTTGTATAGTTATTCACTATCACCATAAATGTAGCATTGTTGGCTGACTGCATTTTCTTTTTCTCTCGATGGTTTTCTTTCTTTCTAGGTTTAAAACAACAGCGATTTCCCGTTTAACCCAGGCAATTACAGAATATATGCCCGCTAACTCTCACTAAAGCCAAATCACTTCTCCTCATTTCAAATTCACAAATAATGAAATCCACAAATATTAATTAAGTATATATGCTTGTCAGAGCTTCTGAAGCTTTTATCGCATGAACAGAAAACGTGCTAAAAGCGATGCTCTCCTTTTTATTTTAAATATCCCAGTTGGAATCCTTTATTTCAAGGTGGTAAAATCAATTGCTACATGTTCCTTTTTTCATTCTTTGATAATACCGCATAACGTTGATAAAAAGAAAATTAAACCGCTTCAATCGAACTAAAAACATTAGTGGGGAAAACTTCAAAGTTTCAAACTTTTCTTTTCTCTCTCTCATTCTTCTCTTCTCTTCTTTCTGTGTTGAAAACAACAGCTGTAATAGCCCGATTAACCCGGGCAATTACAGAATGTTAGCCCGCTTACTCGTGAGAAATCTCCAGTTTAATATTTTAGTTTTTATTAGTACGAAATTTTTACCATTTGAAACCTTTTTGCTTATAAAGCAACTACCATTTTGTTTTTACATGGTTTCAGTATTTGACTGGATTGCTTTAGAGATTCCATTCAAACTTTTCATTAGAACAAGTGTTTTAATAAACATATGATAACATACCTGCAAATCTTGGAGAATGTTTCCGGTTGTCTTCTTGGCTACTTCCTCTTCAAACTTTTCCTCTTCTTTTTGCTCTAGTTCCGCTATATCATCATCACTCATTCCGGCATCTTCCCGTTGTTTCCGCTTTTCTAGCCTCTCTTTCAAACGACGTTCTTGTTCTTCTTTTGAAGCACCCATCAATGATTGAAGATTGGCATCGTTCTTTAAAAGGTTTCCCATCAAACGAGATGCTTCGTCCATTTTTCCTAAACAATTTTTAAAGGGATTATAGAAACATTTGTCGATGGTCCACAATAGTTAACAGGATGGTCTCTCTTTTTCAAAGACAAAAATCCAGCCTTTTATAGGGCAAAGACATCTTGCAGAGTCTTATTACGATGTGCATGGAAAAAGTTATATTTTCATGATAATTTTCCGTACAAAAGTGTCTGTAGAGTAGTGGTATACCAGGTGGCACAATGTATGAGCACGTCAACAACTTCGCACGTATTTAGTTTGAAAAATGATTCTTTCACTTTTGGTGATATTTGCGCAGGTATCAGGTGTGGTACAGACAAACCAACCAATTTCTTACCTTCTTGTTTCAGTTTTTTCTGTTGTAACTTCAATTTCAATAATTCACGTTGGCGTTCTCTTTCGTTCATTTCCGCCCATTTCGATGCGCCCATTTGCTTTTCCAGGGCGTCTAATATCAATTTATCTTTCAATACATCATACTTAGATTCCAACGCCTCAACAAGGGTGTCTTTATCCGCCTGTTTGATCGCTTCAGGGGCGGCTAGGAGTTGGATCAGGTTTTTGAAGAATTTGGATTGGCAGATTTTGATTTCAAGTTCCTTTTGTTCTTTGATTTGATCTTTGTTCTGAGAATATGAACAAAACGGATTTAATAAACAGAGAAGAACAAACTTCGGGTGGTCTAAAAGAGCTTCGCCCGTTTGAAGGCGTATTGGGGTCATACCTTATTCGAGATTAAATTTTGCGAGCGAAAAAGTTGCGAAATATTTATGATTAAATCTCGCGAATGACCCTAAAAATGAACATTTTTTACCAAAATTACATGGGTTTGACAACTGTTTTTGCTAAAATGGGAGTTTCAAAAATTTAGCTTGGGTTTAATTTCACGAATTGACGATCCCACACGATTTCGCGAAAAGGGCTAAAATTCGCGAATTCGCGAAATTTAATCCCGCTAAAATTAATCCGAATAAAGTACAAACAAATCATCGAACAAATTCAAATTTGATAGAGAAAGGTCTAGCTTTTTAAGGTATAAATTATTAAATTTGGTTGTTACGAAGTTATGACCTTTTTAAGTTAAAGTTCACTTTTCAAAAAGTGCTAAAACACGTTAAAAAAGAAGTACGAATGGATGGATGAATGATTGAATGAATGAATTCGAAAACAATTTTAACAAATTACCATATCCAGACTGGTCTGTAACAACTGTTCACTTTCTTTATCTTGAATAAGTTGAAGGTCAGCCATGATTGTTACCAAAACCTGGTCATCTGAACATCTCTCATTTTTATTTTGGGAAGTGAGGGCATGGTGTCGGTTACAATGTTTTAGTATGATCATCTCTTTAATGGTGTTTTGGTATATCTCTATAGAGGAATAAGTGTTCAGGTTAAAGCTTAGATGGATAATTCTGTCAACTCATGGCGTTCTAAATTTACAGACCTAGCGTGCGTGCAGCAACGTCTAAATGTGAATACAAAAATAGACCACAGAGTAGAATGGCCGAGTTTTTAGGGCAAGGAGTAACAACTAAAGCGCAATAAATTGGTTCGGTAAGATTTTGAACGCCAAGTGTCAACTATTAACAAACAACATTAACATCGTAAAAAGGTGTTTGTTGAGGGAAGCACAATTTCACCTAATCTCACCAGGCTCGAAACGTTTCTTCTAAACAAAGCTATTTCAACGTCAGAACGTTATTTGGACGTTGAAACAATGTTGGAATAACGTCGTGTGTTTGCTGCGATAAGGCGAATCTTGAATAATACATTACAAAATGCAAAACTGTGATTTTTGTGATTATCCCTATTAGAAAAATGAAGGCTTTTAAAAGCACTTAAAATTGATAAAACGGAGGACGGCGAGTAAACATATGCAAGGGGTGAAATATTTTCATAATTATTTTGGATAAAATAACGAAAAGACCCGAACCTTCATTTTTGGCTTCCGTAGAAAGGGCATTGAGTTGTGATTGGCGTTGCTCTAATGACATGACGTCATATTCTTCTAATAGCTGATCATCTTTCGAACCGAACAATTCGACCAACAGCTTAAAAGGTTAAAATGAAGAAAAAATGTCGTTAAAATTTGGAGAGAAATGATTTTGTTAAATAGAATCGACGAAGTTTTACGGCGAATCTATGAAATAACAGAGAACTTTGCTTTTCCACCCTGCTAGTGTTACCTCGAACCCGCCAGTGAAGTTTTTTATTTTGTTTGATAGACGCCGCGGAATCGCCTGGACAAAGTTTTTTTCAAAAGAAACAAGATTTGGTACTCACTACACTAACAACAAATAGCTACTTAACAATAGATTACAGTATATTACTATGTCCGTCATGGACAGATCAAAATTCAACGACAACCTATAATTTCTTTTATAATATACATAGTGGTATTATTATTATAATAACACGACTAGCCTTGTAGTCTAACTGCTAGTCTAACTAAAAGTAATTTATAAGGCATGTGGTTGATCCTTGTGTTTCTAAAAAAAGTTTGTCATGGAAATTCAGTACAAAAATGGGTAAATGTGGACAAAATTGAGTTCCATCAAGAAATAACGCTTTTTTATAAGAATAAATGGGATGAGAATGTTCAGGGTGATTTTAGCCAAAAAGTTAAGAATGTCCTGAGAATATGACCATCTTGAACTTTTTTACAACTTTCTATTTAAAAGGGTCCGATTTCTCCTTTGTATTTACTTCATTTTTAATAACTTTTGAATATACCAAAAATTACCCCAATACCGTTTTATTTTTGGAATAAATTTTCTTATTGGTTGGAAAAAATGACTAGAATTTACATATACCTTTTTATAAAGTGGCCGATATATCGGAACCCTTGTCATTGGATCAAAATGGCACCATCACGAACACCAAAGTATCCTTGCGGCGTTAAAAAGAATGCAGTTAAGAATACTGAATGAAGGATGTTTTATTCAAAAAGCCAATAATATTCTCAATCAAACAGACAAACTTAAAATTCTTACAAAAAAGCACATAGTAAATCTATTACTAAGGAATTCTTTCAAAGTTTATTGGGAGGACTTTTTTTTTAGATTGGGTTTCCCTTGGTTTGCTCAATTTCCAATAGGGAAATACCCAACCCAGTTTATACGGGGGATTTCCCAATGCCCTCTTTTAATAACATTAAACCACAAGTAATAATAAAGCGACATGACATTATGACATTGGAAGTCAATCAATAACAAGGCTTCTTTGACAATTGTTTTGCTGTAACCCAAATCGGTAGATATTTTGGACGGGTTCGCAACCCATCATAAAAGAATCAAAAAATGAAAAAAAACTATAAATTTCAGTATCTTTGAACAAGTGAACATTTTATCCGTTCATGAAGATTTGTAGCGAATGTTTGCTCATGGATAGGCTCGATTAATTACAACAAGAAAGGTTTTCCTTGGTGCTCTGCCATGGTTGGTGTTTTCTCATATAAGAAAAATAATGACATCATAGGAAATACCACATTACACTAATTATGTACTTGTTATTGTCAACTTGAAAAAATATAAGCAATCTGATTGGCTAAGAGAGAAGCCATAAATCGGATATTTCATATTTTACACGTACAAATACGAGACCGCTTCAACAAGGAGATCTGGTAAGCGAGATATCAACTTTATGTCTCTTCATTTGTTTATATTGTTTATATTTTTTATATTTTTTTCTCCCCTCTCTATTATCACAATCACAAAATAATTAACGACCATTCGATTTTCTTTTCGAATGTTTAGTTGTCAATTTCACTCAAATAAAAAGAGAGATAAAAGATAGAGAAAAGAAAAAACACAAAGAGTAGGTACAAAGAGAGAGAAGGAAAAGACTTATTTTTTCAAGCTGAATAAGTACTTGTTATCGTACGATACCGAGTACAATATGGGATATATTTTGCGAGTTTTGATTTTTCGTCATATTTTTAGAAAAATCTAAACGAGAACAAGTGATACATTTATGGACCTACCTGGTTAAAAAATAAAATTAACCCTTAACGCCATAAGAATGAACGAACGAA
>JAUJPO010040979.1:0-18341 GCA_032270745.1 Tiaropsis multicirrata | reverse complement strand
AACCGCGGCGGCCCGCTCCATCATCATCACGATAAAGTCCAAAGTTCAAGAAACACGAAACAAAACGTAAATATTTTTCTGGTGAGCATCTCCGCTTCGTGAAGCAACAAAAGCCCCTGCGGGGCAAATTAAGCCTTTCTTGTAAATTGGGGATATTAACGTTTTTTCGAAGTCTTTAAAGTCCATAACGTCGTTATTGTTATCAAAATCTTAATTACTCATGAAGGAATTCGTGAAAAAAGATTCAGTAAAAGCGGATTTTCGCTAAATTTCTCAAAGGATTTTTAGCCAAAATATCATCTTTAAATTTGAAAATTGATTTTTGACTATGGTCAGAGCCCTTATGAGACTTTACTACGGAAAACCTGAGTGGTCTCAAATGACAGGCCCACAAATAGACCTTTTCATAAATTACGTCACGAGCAAAGACTGCCTCGTTTTGAATTGAGCGCTATGGTAACCGAATCCCAATGGAGCTTATCAAAACTTGATTCCATTGATAGATGTGTCATTTTGAGTCTCGGGAGACATAATCACCTTGGTAATTGTATGAAAACGAGGCCAGTCGTTGCTCGTGACGTAATTTATGAAAAGGTCTATATTGCAAAATAGACTTTTTCTTACCTGTTTAAAAAAAGTACCAACGATTTTGGGTCTTTTTGAATTTGGTAACAAAAGTAGATGATGACAACCAGACAAAACAAACCAAACAATTTCAACAAATCAATACCTATAGTATCCTCAACAGGTTGTTCCATTTTTTTGTTGTTGTTGTGTTTTATTATAAAGTTGATTGCACAAATCCACTGTTGGCTGTGAGTTAACCCGTTTTCAGCTTTCTGCATTAATTAAAAGGAAGAAGTAATCTAGTAATTTCTAACCAGTGTTGCTGTGTGTGTTTCAAACCTTCATAGAAGATTTATGCATGATATTGTTCTTTAAGGAAAACTCTCATCTCAGAAAATTCAGTTTGATATTATGCATTTTTTAATCAAATCATTTTGTTTTGATCGATAACATTAAGGTTAGACATTAAAATGGCAATTATCGATAAGTACATAAAGGTTTGTAGTGCAAGCAACGTTGTGAAATGATGATGATGTTGTCTGAACTTCAATTATATTTGATTGTTTTGTTGTTTTCAAGGAGACGTATAGTGAAGCTTAAAGCATAAAGGGTAGAGAAGACCTCCACATGCACCTCAAACCCGGGGACACTGACCTTGACGACTGACGGGGACGTGCCGCCCGGAGGTCGAAAAGTGGACCATGTCAGAGATTAATTTGTGATTAGTTTTTGGCAGATTTACCTGATTTTTGGACCCTATTTCTCGTACCTTTTGAAAAAAGTGCTAAAATTTCGAAAAATTGACCTTATCAGAGCAAACCTTTTGATTTTATAAATTTTGGGACCCTGTCAGAGATTTCAAAGCTTCAAAACAGGATTCTTATTTTGTACCCGATTTTGCTTACATAGATGCCCCTCCCCCACCGGGACCTCAAAATTATTCTGTAAATAATTCCAACATCTAATCAATCAAATGATAGAGACCAAGCAAACAAATTATTTCCTAACATCACTAGATCATTGTAAATCTATCTACAGTTAAAACTTTCTGTTTCTTTGGTGATAATATATACGCGCAATCAATCATTTCTTACTTCCCTTGTATGCTTCCACTATAAAATATGATATTTTTCAACACGACCTGACATACCTTGTAACTTGCCTCTCGTTTAACTGCAATTTTATTTACTTTTTTTATGAACTGCGTCAACAAAAGCTTAAGTGGTATGAGTGTTGACACTTAATCTCAATTTTCAAGGTTTCTTCTCTCCACTCATAATGTTGTCGCAGCTTTTATGTGGTGGAAGTTTTTCATAGTCGAGTCTACAGAAAAAAAGACCCCTCATTTTTTTTGTAAAGTAATTTTCATTGATAAGATGTGGAAACTTCTTTTAGATTTGACTCTTAGATTTGATCAAAATGTAGGCTAAAATGGCAATTTTTGACCCTTAAAATGCTTAAATTTTCTTGTTGCCGAACTATGGTGGGCAACATCTTTTGAAATTTTAATTTTAATCCCAAGCCGGCCGGGGCCCATGAATCCCATGGGAGAAACTTGATTATACACAAGTAGGTAGATGCTTAATGGGACCTAGGGAAGAAACAAGAGGTAGGATTTTTGAGGAAAGATTCTTAATACTGCTTTCGATTTACACGACATTTATTACGTCTGAGGGGGTCATTTACGCACTCTATTTTACCACAAGTTTTTAAACTACGAAATAAAATTACTGCCAGGCATTTTCCGGTCTGTGGTTTTGAGTTACAAAATGAACACATCAGGTTATTAAGAAACCAAATAAAGCTCTTTTTTTTACGAAATGTGCCTTCTCATCAATATTCTGTAGTATTTCTGTTGTAATAAAAAGGTTTTGTTGTTTGCGTCAGTTAGCCGTCCAAATGGTTGATTCATTATGAAGTTTTGGCACGCATAAAACCTATCATTTCATCATGTTGGTGATTGCGAAAATAATTGTTTGGTGATCATGTTATGGCATTTTTGTGGGCAAAATGTTTTCATTTAATATGTCAGGACTAATAAAGTAATGATGAAAATTTGTTCATATTTAAAAAATTTAAATTAAAAAATCTTATGTTTAATCTAATAGATTTTTGGGCTTTTTTTGGGCTACATTTACAAATACAAATAAATAAATAAATAAATTTTCCTCCTTCTCGCATTTACTACGAATATCGATTTTTGGGAACGAGGTGATAAAAGACATGAAACTTCGCACAGTTTAGAGGTCAAAAATTGATTTAAATCTAAGACCCAAAAAAAAACACCTGTTTGTGTATTTTACTCGACAAGAATGGAATCACAGTGTAAAATTAAAAATCTTTGGTTAAAAGAACATTTTTTTATAAGAACATCAAAATTTTGGTTTAGCCTCGGATGTTCTTACAGTACCTTTGATCCACATTTTCTCAAATTTTCCACACCCCACCCACCCCATTAGATATTGATGAAAAAAGTTTCAAATAAAATTCATAAACAAGCGTGAAGTATATGAAACCTTTCTCGGTATTTTTTCAGTAAATTTTCCTTTTGAGTTTATGATTATTGTTTCATTTGTATATTTTTTTCTTTCAATTTTCAGACATTATATTATCCAATGGCAAAATATAGCAGTACCGTTTTCCTTTGCGAGACCACCAAAGACAATCGATACGTCCGATGTGATTTCAAACATTGTAAAAAACATCCACTCAACACAAGCCCTGGCAAAATACCAGGTGATTATAGCGGAATATGTTTATTTGAAAAAAGTTTCGTTCTCCTAAAAGATTATCTATCTATTAATTGGATGAACGTAAAAGTCAGCATAAGAAGGTGTGTTGAATAAAATATACAAACAAAAAAATACAAATTTTCTACGAAATTTTTACTGTCCGAGGGCCGAAATTGTAAAATGTCCCGGCTAGATTATAATGATAGTGATAATGATAATAAAGAGTTTATTTTCTCAACCCCCTATGCATAAAATACGGTTTTTCTGGAACCACCCATTGTACCGGTGCTCTAAATGTTTTTTTTCATTCATTCATTCATTCATTCATTCATTTATTCCTTATTTTTTCTAGTGTCTTATTGGGTCTTAAACACTCCAAAGAATTGTCAATCGCTTGAGAAGCATGTATCGAAAGAAATACACAGTGTTTTGTTGATGGTACTGGTGAAGCCAACGACCCTCGGGAAGAGTTCCAGTTGAATTCACATTTGATTGGCAATCATCAATTACTGGCTCCATTCACCAAGGTATAGTGGCAAAGCACGACGTGGTTTCAAACTATAAGATGAATTATATCCCTAATAGGAATTATTTCCCAATCAAATCATCAATTTTATGTGTTTTGATTTGCTTTTCTATGGAGGAAGGGGAGAGAGCTGCGCAAGATTTTTAAAGAGTTAGCAATTAACTAAGGTTGTCTGTCATCGTTCTTTAGATCTTGATTGTGTTTAACATCAGAACACCTCAATCAAATTACGGAAACTGGCTCAACAAGTTCCTGGAGGTTGCACTGCAGTGTAAGTTTTTTTAATTTCTTAAGACACTTTTGACTGTATCAAAAAAGTCCCAATGCGATTGAATCGATGGCATCAGTTGTACCTCTCACGAGTTCAATTCATGCCCATTACGTAATACTTTACCATACGGAAATATCCCGGAAAAGGCGGGTTTTTGCCACTAGTTTTGAATTGTTAACAAAATATTAGTGACAAACATCCGGCTTTTTGTGGATGTTTCCGAAGAAAAGCTGACATGCGCGTGCCTTGTCAGCACACCGGTGTAAGACCACAAGAACCCTCTTAAATCAGGGGTTTCTATCGCCGCAGGGGATAATAATTAAAAACGTTCTGATTAAAAAGAGTAGCATTTTTTTACCTCACTTTACTTATTTCAGCATCCACCAATTACGTTTGTGTCACACTGTCATTTGCATCTCGTCTTGAACTGATCAAGAAAATCTTATCATTCAGTGAAGTACAATGGAATTCAAAGGCTGGTTAGCATATGATTCATCTGCCAAATTGAGACCATGCCGTTCTTTAGTACAAAAGTCTCTAAAAATTGCTTGAATAAAAGAGACAAATCTTTGTCTCGATGCTTCGTTCTCCAAACTCGTTAAGAGACTTTACTACAGAAAACTTCAATGGGTTCAATTTGGCAGCTCCAAAACCTCTTAGTTATAATAGTTTGTATTGATCTCTTCCAGAAAAAGTTAACTTTTCATAAGTATGATAATGCAAGGAAGTTTGGTTGCTACGAACCTCTTTTGTTTTGGGGTCATAATAACACGTTTTTTGGACCTACCTGAGGTCCTATAAATTAACCTTTGTCCGTTCGTTCGTTCGTCCGTTCGTTCGTTCGTTCGTTATTAGCTTTTCTCGAGATTGGTCCGTTAGTTTTTTCTGATTTTTTGCATACAGATGGGTATTCAGAAACTCTCAAATGTGACGGAGTCCGATTTTTGAGAAAACTTTTTTCGCGGCCGATTTTAGCCAAAAACGGCCTGAAAAGAGGTTTTTGGGGTTTTTTTCAAAATTGGTTCATTAGTTTTTTCTGATTTTTTGCACAAAGATGGTCATCTGCATACCCTAACATATGATGAACCCGATTTTTGGGGGAAAAAATTTCGCGGCCGAATTTAGCCAAAAACGGCCTGAAAAAGAGGTTTTTGGGGATTTCTCAAAATTGGGTCATTAGTTTTTCTGATTTTTTGCACAAAGATGGTCATTTGGATACCTATGATATGATTTTTTTAAAGATACTCACATTCATCAGACAGACAAAGGTTCTCTTTCCTTGATATAATGGCTGTAATTCGCCTATTAATTGAGCTGTGCTCATTCATTCGTTAGTTCATTCTTATGGCGTTAAGGGTTAATTTCATTTTATAACCAGGTAGGTCCATAAAATCACTTGTTTTTTACAATATTGTTATATTCTTCTTCTATAGATTTCCTTACATGGAATTGGTCCAAAACCTTGAAACGATAACAATGAAAAAAAATGAAGAAAAACTCAAATTCTTTCGGTAATAGTTCTAACCTTTTTGAATTTTCAAAATATTATACTGTTGAATGCAAAATTTCGATAAAGTTTCCCTACTAGCTAGCCGTCCAAGTCCATTCTTTCTGTTTTTGAGTCGACTCTTTTACGATTCATTGTATTGCTCGCGAAAAAGAAAAAGTTTTCAAAAAGATACCAAAGATATTTAATATTATGCCTAGTAACGATTAACTCGAAATGATATGATTTATTATCACATTGACTTTATATTTTCTTTTCAGTTCTCTTATCAAAAATATTCATGGTTCACCAAGTTTATCAGTTTGTCGAAGGTGTATCCCCACTTTATTTTCAAGCACGGTCTTGTCTGATCCTACTGCTGAATGTATATTGAACAGTCTTTTCTCTTCTGGAAACGGTATGTGTGTTTTATCAGTTTGCAGAATTTTGTAATGATTAACTTTGCATATAACAACTGTTTTAAAACTTGTGCTTTTCTTTTCACCCGTCATTTATTTTATATTCACTGTTTTTTATTTATATTTTCAGATGAAAGTCTTTCCCAATCCATTTTGCCATTAATCGATAAAGAATATTTTCAGTAAGTAGCTTTATAAAGCTTTATATTCTCTCACAATTCCATAACACCATTATAGACCCACTTGAAAAATATCGTCCCTAATCGAAAAAAAGGTTTTTCCATTTTCGTATCCTCGCATTATTTTCAAAAGCTTGTTATGCCCTAATTTGTAAAAAACTTTGCCCCAATTTGTAATACCTGCCCTAATTTGTAATAAACCTCCCCCCAATTTGTAATAAACCCTGCCCTAATTTGTAATAAACCCTGCTCTAATTTGTAATAAACCTTCCCCCAATTTGTAATAAACCCTGCCCTAATTTGTAATAAACCTTGCCCCAATTTGTAATTATAAAAAGCAGCCCCAATTTGTAATAACACGGGTGTAACAAAGCTCAGTCCCCCCTCTTGATTTGAGTCTAAATGGCGAAAAAGTCATCATGATAATCTGTCATTCAGCTAGTTAAAAATTATCCATTTTATATAGATAAAGAAATTTTCATAAGTTGTGATGATTTTTAAACAGCATTTTTAAAACAGACTTTTAAAAGACTACAGGTCTACACGGATGCTATAGGATAGACATGAAAGACCTCTTCCCCTACAAGGCACTTGGAGTTATATCGCCATGGGTACTAGAAAATTAAACTCGTCTCGCTTTAGAAGTATGGTACAGGCTACATATTGAGTTTGGCGATATTTCCATTTGCTTTCTTTTCAGGGAATACTGCATACCATGCATTTTGAAGTTGTTTGAACTTCGTGACAAGACAGTGCGTTTGATTCTGTTGCAGAGACTCCCACTATATATTGATTGCATCGACAAAAAGGTTCTCAAGGAACAATTACTTCCAGAGGTATACATTTTTCTTCTTTATTAAGTTCGATGTCCGAGCCAAAACCTGTTATGTCCGACTCGAAACACACTCGGACATATATCAAGTTTCCACCCAGATACCCAACAAAATTCCCAATCAAAATCAAATTCTATCGGACATCTCGTCCGACCGTGTTAACATCTTTATTACCAGTTCATCGGTGGCTTTAGTTTGCTTGATTCTCTACTGAATCCCCCCTTGTTATTTTATTTAACTTAAACACCTGTATCTTAACTGGCTTAAAGATTGAATTCACAAAGCGTTCAAAACTCACAGTTATATTTGCAGATTTAAAACAGCAAAAATTATATACAATTCAAATTTTTATTTCAGGTATTAGCAGGCTTACAAGACGCAGATGATGTGATGGTATCGACAACTTTACGTGCTCTTTCGTTCTTCGTTATGAAGATTGGTGGACAAGCAGTCATTGGAAGTGAAGGCAGCAAGCTCTTTCATAATAGACTGCCGGATGTAAGTTGCAACATTGTCAAACGACCTAAATTTCAAAAATAGTTCTTTTTTTGAAATTGAGAATTGACCTTTGATTTTGAAATTTGCCTTAAAGTCATATGGGTGTTCATCCTCAGTGTGACTGATATTTTAGAAAAAGATTTACAAATTTTCTTTTAAATTATTTCGCGAAATGATTTTTGAACTATTTTGTACCTTGCATTGAATATAGTGAGATGAGTGAGTGAGTGGCCAAATAGTACAGGTCTTTATTGAACGAGAGATAAATGTGATTTTAAAATAAAAATTGTGATTTAGTATTTTGACCGTTGAATTCAGGTTTTTGATTAACGAGTGGGAATTAAAAAAAATTGTTTCAGGAGCTTATCTGATTAAACTTCTGTCAATTAGTCAAGGATTTTCAAAATATTTCTAAAACTATTTTTTCTTTCATTTCTAGTTTTCAAGAGTTAATATGAAAGAAGGTACATTTTTATTGAATTCTTCAATTTTTTTAGAACTTTATGTTACCAGTGGGTACCCCTCAAAAACTCATACTCCTCAAAACCTACAAAGCTGTATTTTTTGCCCTCGCAACCACCAGACATGATTTAACATTACAGTTTTTACTTTTTACCAACCTCTTATAAATTTACTTTCAAATAACACCTAATTTTACGACTTCCAATTAAATAAAAGTCTAATAAAATTCGAAATTACTCAAAAATTTAAGAAAAAAGTCCTTGAAAAATAAAGTCTTTTCGTCTTCGAGAAAAAGCAATTGAATTTAAGGTCATAAAACCTATACTTTTTAGGTACCTAAACCATTTTCTTTCTCATTGATAGTTATCAAGTGTATACCAAAATTAAGAAAATAGATTTAAAAAACATCAGAACCATGAGTTAAAAATGATGGCAGTAAAAGTTCTGGCTGTTTGAAAGATATTTTTGACCAAAGTCAGAGGCAAATGCATTGTTGTAAACAGGGGTCGAAGTTTATGGTTTTTGAGGTTTTTTTTTAATATTCAGGAACAATTTTGAAAAGATTTGGCCAATAATTGATAAAATAACACAAAGAACATTGTATTGGATTGTGCCGTGTCAGACTGCACACGAGCGGGGGAATGGTTTGTAACAATCAAAATATCGGTAGCATGTCAACTATCTTTAGTGATATAAGAAGGTTCAAACAAATTGGCCACATGTGTAAGCTGGTGAAAATAGCCAAAAGAAAACACTACTGATCAGTGAGTGTGTGTGCAAAATGTAAGTGTATCAACAAAAATAAAAAAGTGTATTAAATTTGTTGCATCTCAAGAAAACATACATCTTGTCTTTATGAAGTATTCTCAAGAATGAACAGAAAACTGGGGATTTGTGAATTTTAAGTGGCTGAGCTGAGTAGCTCCTTTTCCCCTTTTACTTAGTTTTAAGTAAATAAGAGTATGTATCATCTCTACGCCCATCCCAAACCTCTCATCCCGCTTCTCTTCGAAATTCAATTTTAAATAATTACTAAAAGAAACAAACTTAGAAATTGTAATAATGAAAATGTTTGTGTAGAAGTTATTATTTTAAAACAATGTAATGAATGTAGTACAGTTTTTTTGCATGATGTTTTTTAACTAAAAGGTGATTGTTCGTATATAATAAATAAAATGAAGTGTATAGGTTCTTGAAATGTATATAAAATGTTTTTGGGGTTCTAGATTAAAAGGTTAAAATACAATAAGTGAGAATAACAGGCAGCAGAATAAAAAGTCGTGGATGGATTATATTTACAATTTTGATCAAATTTGTTTTTGTAGTTAAAGATTTAAAGAATAGCAAAGACTATATATAAATAAACAATAAAGTAGAATACCTTTATCCTGTTAAAACTTGGTGTGGTGTAAGGTAAGTGTCAAAACCATTAAAATAGACCTCTCTTTTGTAAAAGATTGAATTTTTGCTGTCTAATTTTGCTTTCACTAGCCAATTTTTGCCAAGGTTCTTAATTCGTTTCTTGAAACAGGTAATTTTTGTGGCTTCCCACATTTCAATGATCCTCTTTGACCTTCTAAAGTTACCAATTATTCTTAGACATTTATTTTGGAAAATGTTTAACTTTGAAAAATGAAAATCAGATATTATGCAGAGGATTCCTGAGCCATATTCTATAATTGGTCGAATGAGTGAAAGATATAATTTACGTTTGGTTTGTTGATTAATATTTAAAGAATTCATTTTTATTAATAGTTGAATTTTCTGACACGCTTTCCCAATTACTTTAGTCACATGTGATGAAAGGTTTAGTCTGTTGTCTAATGTTACACCAAGAAACTTTATTTCTTTAGTTGTGTCAATCCAGCTTCCCATGATTTTATAATTAGTTTCAATAGCTAGACCTTTAGTGATACTCATCTTCTTTGTCTTTTCAAGATTTATTTTCATTTTCCATTTCAAACACCACTTCTCTATCAAATCTAACTGTGTCTGAACATCTGAATCTGGTATTGCATACCTACGAACGTATTTTCCACCTACAGCTTTGTATACTGCTAAGTCATCAGCAAACTTAGATAGGTTTACTTTGGGATGTTTTGGGATATCAGAAACGAACAAGATAAAAAGCAAAGGGCTGAGGCAAGATCCTTGTGGGACTCCATTCTCAGGGGAGAAAGATTGACTTTGAGACTTTCCAACTTGTACAAAGCATTCTCTGTTTTCTAAAAAACTTTTGATCATGAAAAGCTCTTCGTTTTGAATACCAAGAGCTTTCAGTTTATAAAGAAGGCCACGATGCCAGACTTTGTCAAATGCCTTGGAAAAATCAATAAAAATGGCATCAACCTGTTTTTTTCTATTGAATGCTTCAAAACTTTCTTGTGCTAACGAGTACAATTGATCATTTGTCGATCTCCCCTTTCTAAAACCAGATTGTTCAGTATCAATTAAGTTGTTGTCTTCAGCCCAAAAGCAAATGATATCAGTTAAAAGGCTTTCAAAAATTTTACCAAACTGATTTAGCAAGGAAATAGGGCGGTAGTTATTTGGATCAAGCTTGGAATCTTTTTTGTGAATCATTACTATCTTTGCAACTTTCCAACACAAAGGGAAATATCCAAGATTGTAACAGGAGTTAAAGATCCTGTACAAGATTGGTGTCAGTGATGGTTCTAGGTATTTGATTAGAATGTTAGAAATATTGTCAACTCCAGGCGCTTTGTTGTTTTTAAGATTTTCAATTTTTTTCTTTATCTCTGCTTGTTCTATAAAGATTTGAATGTTTTGGTGCACATTTCTGAGTCTTTCGTACCATCTATTGACACGAGCCTCGTGGGCAAAGTCTTCTGTTTCATTACCCTTGAAAATTTCCTCTTGATTTGATTTAAAGATATCTGCAATCTCTTGCTCAATTACAGTAGCATTATTAGTCTCTGGATCTATCAATTTTGGTATACTATTGGTCTTTTTCTTTTTAAACAGATGGTCAAATGCCTTCCAGCTTTTTCTGCTGTTTTCGGACTGGAGTTTGCTAATTTGATCATTCAGCTTTCTACTATCAGATTCCTTTATTTCATTTCTTATATCTTTATTTACTTTATTCAATCTTTTCTTTATTTGGGGATTTCGGGTTTTTTTATATTCTTTATATAACATTCTCTTTGTTTTGATCTTATCTCTAATTGAACTATCTATTCCTTGATTACTAGTTATGATGGTTTTAGTTGGTATTTGTTGTTGGATTTCAGAAATAGTATCAGCTAACTGTTTTATTGTTTCTTCTAATCCTTCACGTGTCAGGTCATCTGTACTAATATTATTAACTTTTCTATTTGCCTCCAACCAATCTACTTTGTGAAACTGGTGTATAAGTTTTGTATCCTTTGGCTTTTCAAGAGATGAAGCAAGCGTAAAAAGAATAGGATAATGATCACTGCCCTGGTCTGAGAGCCTTTCATTGTTTATGTTTCTAACTATTGGATGGTTGAATTTCCAAATTGCAATGTCTAGGGTACTTTCTACGTGTGGTGGAACGAAAGATTTGAAAGTGGGTTTTGTATGAAAAGAAGTGTTATGGTTTTCTCTGTAGCACAAATTTGAAAGTTTTTTCCCTCCCTCATTTGAATTGAAGTCTCCCCATAGTTGATGGCGACAGTTAAAATCTCCAAATATGTGTATTTGATTGGACAAGTTTATCTATTTCTACTGTGTCAATTTCGTTTTGCTTACGATTAAAGAACGAAGCAATGTTTATATTTTTGTTGTTGATGACTAATTGCATTTTGATGTACTCATTTCTTTTATTTGTTGTAATTTTTTCAACATCAGTTCTACTTATTGTTTCTTTAACACACAGTGCAATCCCGCCTCGATCACCTTTTTTCGGTCTCCTGAATTCAGTTACATTATATCCATTGAGCTCGATTTCAAACAAAGAATCCTTAGTTAAAAAGGTTTCTTGTAAACTTATGATATCTGGTCTGTTTTTCTGAATAACTTCTTTAATAAGAGTTTCCCTGGACTGAAAACCTCGGACGTTAAGATGCAAACATGATATGGTCATGTTTAGAAAAACCGTTTGTTGAGATAGAAAATAAAGGTTATCAGTCTTTTGAAAAGCCTATCAGGAGAAAGTAATATTCAAGCTTAGTCAAATCAATTTCTCTTTGGTAGATTTTTTTGGTGTAGTCTTTGAGAATTCTTAAGTACTCATCTTTGCTTTTTGGTTTGCAAACAGACATAGCAAAAATTTGAGCAATTGTTTTTTCAGGTACGTCCTCATTGGCAAGTTCTTGATACTTGGCACTCAAAAGAGTGACTTGATTTTCAAGCTTAGTGAAGGATTTCTGCATTTTTTCCAACTCATTGTTTCGTTTCTTTAATTCAGAGTTTTCAGATTCTAATTTTTGTATTTTTTGAAGAAGTGTGTTCAATGTTGAGGTGTTAGAAGAGATGTCAGACTTATTGTTTTTCGTTGATGAGGTGATGGAAGAGATGTCAGTTTCATTTTTCTTTGCAATTTCTGCATAACTGATTTGGTTTTTTTGGTTCACTTCACGATACTGCTGGACTGACATTTCTATTTTTTTAATTTTGGTGTTTCTAACTTTCTCCATTTTATGCATTTTTGCTGACTCAAACGCTTTTTGATAATTGATGCAGCCTTTGTAAAAGGTAGAATGGTTTCCTTTGCAGTTCAAACACAGATTTTCGCCTTGTCATTTGAACATTCCAAAGGAGTGCATGTTGTTGAGTGGCATTTATAGCAAACTTTTTTAGAACATGAAAGATGGTTAAAATAATGGCAGGATTTACATCTATATATATAATTAATGATAGGATCATATTTTTTCACTTGAAATGAATGATTTGAAATGTTGAGCTCCTTTTCTAGGTGAGTTTTGTTATTTAGTTCAGATGTTACAAATATAACCAAGTTGGTACGTTCTAGACGTTCGATGTAGATAACTTCACTATCTAAAAGGTTCTCCAGCAGGTCTTTGATAATGTCAAGTTGTTGATCTTTATCTACCTGATTTAGACGATAAGAATTTTGATTAATGAAATTTGTTGTTAGTTTTATTTCAATGTTTTGTTTCCAGTTTTCTGATAAAAGAGCTTTAGCAATATCCTTTTGAAGGATCTTTAGGACAGATCCTTTCTTAACAGTGGTGGCATTTATTTACAACTAACAAATTCTTGGAAACAGAGTTAAAGTAGTCAGTAGGTGACGAACTATCCTGAAGTCTACTTGGTGTGAAAAGGTTTAACGTTTTATCCTTATCAAAGATGGAAGAGAAGAGTTTTGAGAAACCTAGTAGTCGTTTTCAACACTCAAGTGATTAACACAACCATTAAGTAAGAGAAACCTAATGGTCGTTTTCAACACTTAAGTGATTAACACAACCATAAAATAAATATATATATATCTAAGAAAATATTGTTTGTCCGCAATCGTTTATCTGTCTGTAACTGTCTGTAAAGTCTATAATACTAGCCTCTATCTCTATCTCTGAGAACAGAAAACAGACACAAATCAACTCTTATATACATGTGTGAGAAATCACTGCAGACCAATTATAAACTAATTATAAAAAGAGAAACGCTTTTTATAAAAATATTTAAATCTAGGAAACATATTTTAATGAAAAATACATGTGCTTATAAAGAAAATAGAAAAATGATACTTTTTATAGGAAACAAAGTATGTGAAATATTTTAGCAAGAAGGAAATTATTTCCCCTTTTCTAATTAGACATCAGTTCATTTTACAGTAGTCAAAATTCAAGATTTTTTATGAAAAGTTATAACCGAAAAACCATTTTGTAGGTTTTGAGGGGTAAAATGCAAAAATACGTTTTTTTGTTTATCAGAAGTCGCCTGAAATCCGAGCATGGGGTCACCCTTTTTTCGGTCATTATTTATTTTCCCCAGGCAAAACCCTAAGGGTAGTTTTTTCTGCAAATTTTAAAATGATTTTTGCCTTTAACCATTTATATCACTCGAAGTCTCTCAAAGAACTATATGGAGGAATTTTAAGTCAGTATAGCAATTTTCTGCACCCATGCAGAGTTAATAAGAATGTTCTTGGAATAAGAATGTTCTGGGTGTAAAAAAATTATTTAGCGATGAGGGGATCTATTAGAGACCAGAGAGTAAGAAAAAAAAGAGTTAAAATGTCTATCTTTTCTTTCATTGCTTAGGTGTTTCAAGGACTCAGCACAAGGAGACGAGTATCAAGACAGTTGTGGAGAAAACGGATGTTTGTGAGGAACGAAGGTTGAAACGAACTGAACGAGAGAAGCAACGTGAAGAACAACGAAAACGAAGAGAAGAGAGACGAAAAGAGCGAGAAACAAATAAAGTGAAAAAGATACAAAAACAATCTTCAACAGGTATGAACCATGCACAACTTTCTTTTTAACAAACTAGAACTTTATGTTAGTTTGCATAGTAAAGTGGGGTGCAAACCAGTCAACATGTCGGCCAACATTTTCAAGCGATTTATTGGCAACATGTTGGTTGTCTAACCCAAACCAAGCAGCATGCGACCAACATGAATGTATTGCGAATTTCGGTGGAAATGCTGACCAACGTTATTATTTATTTTGAGATTTTTTTTTCCTTTTCGAGCATGTCGGCGCCCATCTCAAACCGGCCAATTGGATGTTGGACGATATGTTGGGCAATACGTAATCTGATAATAGATCAGTATAGGGATGCAGTGAAATATATGATCTGAAGCGGTTGGATATAATCCCTTTGATGTTTTCATCCGTTTCGAAATCAGTTAATAAAGAATCCACCCTCCATCAGTTACAGAATCCACTCAACGACCACGATAAACGTAGGATCAGGTCCGACTCTCTAGGTCTGCTCTGGTCTTTTTTCTTCACTCGACTTTACAATTCTTACCTTCTTTTTTATGTGCTATGTGCAGGTGAATCACATTCAGAGGATAATGAATTGCAAACACCATCATCCATCGATAATAACTGTAAGATGTTTATTTTGTTCTTTAATATTTTTGTAATTTTTTTCAAAAGTTGTTGATACAAAACAATTCTAATCCAAGCTTTTGTCGTCGATACTTCTTTCTTCTATCATATTGTCATCTTTTATGGTCATAATAATTGTTTTTGTATATTTGAAGTCTCCTAGATGGTGCGCCAGGCTCCGAAGTAGCAAGGAAACAGAACTGGTTAACGACGGAACAAAACTATTTTTAAAATTCAAATTCTACGAAAATTTTCCTTTTCAGCAACAAACGAAGTTAAAGAAGCAAAACTTGCATCAAAAGAAGGATCTGAAACTTCAGAAGCTGACTGGGAAGGGTTCATTGCTCACGATGATGTAATGATATTTTGATTTTTTATCTCCCTGATTTTTTTCTCCTTTCTCGAGATATGCCAATTACATATTCACTTACTTTTTGGGCCTTGTTTCCAAATCACGTTTGCAGAGACATTTTTGAACCTTTCCACTTCTTATCGGAGTTCTTTTATTCCTCCTTTAAGGAATACAAATTGATGTGTAAATGTAATATCAAAACATGCAAACGATACCAATAATTGTTTTTTGATTGTAAATCTGAGGTCCGGTCGACACCCATTTCCCCCCAACTTTGTTTCTTTTTAAATCTGTTTTATTTTGTCTCTATTCTTACGCAGACCGAATCGACAGGAGGAGGAGGCGACAAAGAGGACTGGGGATGGGACGAAAAGAATGACGATCCTCAAATCACCAACAACAAACAACAAACACTCGAAAAAAACGATGATCGATTAATCAACGATGATTTTCAAAACAACGAGGATGATGATAACGATTGGCAAACGGATTGGAACGAGCCATCTCATCACCATGGTAACGACGAAAAACATTTAAATGATATGGCTGTTGATAACAACAGTTTCCATGACGACGAGGACGACTGGCAAACGGATTGGAATGAACAGATAGTTGATAAAGCGAGTAGTGATTATATGCATGAAATGAAAGAAATGCAAGACAAAAATAAAACACCTGAAATAAAGAAAGAGACGAAAATTGTTGATTCAACAACAAAAGGAATGTCTTTATCGTCAAAAATGAAGCCGAAGCCGAAGGTCAATACAGCTGAAAATAACGACGATAAAAGTAAAACAAACACAACAAAGAAAAAGACTGATTCACTAGGTGACGAGTTCAGTATAAAGGTCAAACATGACTTTGTTAACAGCGAACCGGATTACTTTGCTGATATGATACCCGATTTTAACGAAACGAAAACGGTTCTTATCGAATCGAAGACACATAACGTGAACTCGAAGTTTCAAGCGACTACTGACAGTTCTGAGGTGAGGCTAGTATATAGGGGAAAAATTAAATTTGTTGGAGATTTATTTTGGCCATTGAGGACATTTTGGCTGGAAGAAATGTTGTCGAATTTTGGCAATTTTTGAGAATATTCGCCAAATATTCTTCTCGCTAAAATATCTTCACTTAATTAAACTAATACATTTTGAGGAGGTTTGACCAAAAACTTGGTTTGTTGTTTGTTTCATTTCTTATCTATATTTCTTTCATAGATTGTCGATGGTTGGGGTGAGGATGATGTCACAGATGATGGATGGTCGAATGATTTCTAAGAATCATTAAGCTGCTTTATGCTACTATCTTTTTGTACTTTTCCACTTTGGAATACTCGGAACTCATAACTTGAACTCATAAGCGTTAACTTGTCTTGTTTCCCAGCAGACACACAACGTTATTTCAACAATGTCCACGTGACGTTCTGACGTTGAAACAGTATTGTTTGGACGTTAAAATAACGTCGTGTCTGCTGGGTTTTGTTGTAATATTTCATCTTACTTTCTCTTGAGATTCGATGTTTTGATTCATTCTTAAAGCAAAATGAATTTTAATTTATTTTTTGTACATATTGGAATTTGATATAGAAATAATTTTTTTTTTGGATAATTACTTTTTGATAATATGATGGTGAGAATGTCAAATGACTTACTTTTTGTTTCTTTCTTTGTTTTTCTTCTCCTTCTTCTTCTCCTTATAGAGATGACTAAGTTTTAGTTTATTCGAATGAATCTCTTTGGGAGAAGTTTTCACTCTTTGCGCTCTGCTGAAAGGAGTTGTAATCTTGTATCAGCTTTAATTTGATCAGACCATCTCTTTGGTGGTCTTCATCTTGCTGGTCTCTTGTGTGGGAAATCTTGCTTGAAGCTTTGGTATACCAGTGATGTGTTTTGCTTTCTGCAAACATGCCCGAACACGTTAAGCTTCATTAGAACAAAAAGAATAGTTCAAATACTCAAACTGCGACCAAACCTCGGAAACGATACCGATTATATACGTCATCCTAAAGCAGTCTTTTTGGTTGAGTCACAGATCTCATCGAGAAGAGACGAAATCGGGTGGGCACCCCATCTAGACCTGATTCAAAGCTTAGCTTGTCTCGATCTAGACCACTCAATTTCTCATAAACAACTACAAAGAAGCAAAAAAAGTAATATAAATAGTGAAAAATCATGATTTTTAAGTAACCTCAGTTAAAAGCCGCATATAAATAACTTCAAATTATTGCACCTCAAAAATTTCCAAACTCAAAATCGTCAGAAGTGAACAATTTGTTGGATGCGAAGCAATCTTGTTTAAATAACGGTCAGGAAATTGAGACTCTACTATTTACTACCAGAGATAAACCAGGAAAGTGGATTTCAAGATAATAAGAGTGGTGGTCACTAAGCTATTCGCGCAATTTAGTGTCAACATGGCAGCTTAGCAGTGGAATAAAAAAATTCGACGCTTTTTGTGCGTGTGCGTGTGGAGTGGAGTGTTTTGGTCTGTCACTGTGACCAGCAGCCCCAGCCATCTGTTCTTTTCTCTAAACAACACTGGTAAGATCGTCTTTCTTACTATCAATTTATTTTTGTAAAGGTTTTACTGTTTGCTATATGTATGTCAGGGTAGACGGGATCCGGTCTATATACATCCGATTCTTACCCGACTCGAAAGTATATATTTTCTCATGTGAGCTTTGTAAAATCCAGGCGTAGTCAATCGATGATTTCGATGCAAAAAATCAATCGATATTAATCAATGGTAATCAATATAAATCGATATCAATAGCTAGATAATTAATCGATGATTAATTGATAGCCAATCGATGTATAATAATACGTTCTTATCGATTGCAATCGATTGATATCGATTCGCCATCGTTTGATAACCTAATTTAAAAAGTTGTATACCTAATAAGCTATCCAGTCATGAAGAAATAATTATCCCCAAAGGGGTCATTAATGAGATAATTAACTTTCTAATAATTAGGGTGTCTTTAGTCTTTAGGGTGGAGTGCAGTCTTCTACA
>JAUJPO010040968.1:0-18342 GCA_032270745.1 Tiaropsis multicirrata | reverse complement strand
TGGGCGATTTCACGAGAGGGGACGCTTAGAAATAAGTAATATTGTGCTTATTTTTGCAAGTTCGTCTCATTTTTTATCAATAAATGTGTTATATTTCAATGCAGCAATTAAAAGTGTATAGAGTTTTTTTATTCAAGAAGTTGAAATTTAATATTCCCATGAGTGCATGCCTGCTTAATTGATTTTTCCCAAAGCAACCAAGCAACAATTTGCTTCCAATGATTGATACAATGGAATAGTATGTGTTGAGTCCCCATGTGTTTTTTTTTACCTCCATGCGTACAGTTTATTTGCTGCAACTTTGTTAGATACACGTTTTTTTTATTAGAACATCTAAATTTTGATTGAGGCTCGGATGTTTTTATTTTTGTTCCACATTTTCTTAAAATTCCTATCCCTCCCACCCTCTAATATATGCCTAAAATGCTTCCCTGGGTCTAAGCTTTCATTAGGAAAATTCCCATGCTCAAATTTTGAGTTTTTCATAGTTCTTGGAAAATAATTTCTAATAAAAAGTGTTCTAATAAAAAAAACGTGTAGAGTGAAACATCAGTATCATAGTTTTTATTCATTTTATACACGTGAGGACATAACTGGTATTTGACCAATGAACTGAAATAATACACTTTTTAACCCGAATTTCCCCGGTTTCCCGAATATGCTACCCTGTTAGATATCTAATTACCGGTGTCATTTGTTCTCCTTTCTTTTGTTTCCGTTTGCTGCTATTCGATTGGTTCTCATTCACGGTGGACGAATTTGATTGGCTCTTATCTGGTAACGAATATATCGTATAGCTGTCCTGTCGTGTAGTTGACGTGTTCCCGCCGACGGAAGGACGCCTCGTTTCTCGGTAGTCGTCGGAACTCGTCGACTCCCTGTAGATAAAAAAAGAACACTCAAGAAAGTGTTCGGAAAGTTGGACTTGGCGGGGGAGACTAGAAAAGTTGATTTCTTCTGTTTATAAATTTTAGTTTTCGCGCAAAATATCTTCATACTTGAGGTTGTGGAGCCACTCAAGTTTTCCATAGTAAAGTCTCTTAAACGAGTTTGGAGAACGAAGCATCGAGCCAAAAATTTGTCTCTTTAGTCAAACGATTATTATAGACTTTTGTACTAAAGAACACGTCGTGGTCTCAACTTCTCTCTTCTCTCTCATAGGACGGAAAAATTAAAATTGATCAAGCTAGCATTTTGATATCTTTTACAATTAAAACACTAATAATGTAATTAAATGGAGTTTATCGAGACTTTTCTCAGAAACACACAATGTTTTATTATCAAACCTTGCCGCTGTTGAACGTCGGTTAATAGAAGGAGGTCTTCGCTTTTGTGATGGAGCACGCCGATGCGTCAACTGGAAGAAAGGTAAGGCAAACACTTAGAACAATAAATAGTTAATTTTATCTCATAACATTTTGAAATAGGCTTTTCCAAAAAAAAGTACCCCCTTGTTGCAGTAGGAGGGGGGGGGGTAACTATGGTGAAAGATCCAGGGAGTCTATACAAATCAGGAGAAAATCCAGGGGGTATGCGAGAAAATAAAAATCATATCCTCAACACGCAAATCCAGGGAGGGGGGGGGGTGAAAGATTTCAATGTTGAAAATCCTAGGGGGTCCAAGAACTTTAGTACAAAATCCAAGGGTGCAATTTTTGAAAAATGACTTCCTCAACACATTTTTTCTGCAAAAGCCCAATAGAGGAATCGCACTGATTCATAACAAATAAACGAGCGAACAAATGAGAAAATTGACTATTGAAAAAGACGAATGGGTGAATGGATTAACTCTTTCTATACTGTTCAGCCAAGAATCGTTCATCCTGGACCTTTCTAGCGGTACCGAAAGAGTTAAACGAAAGCGGGAAGGAAGGATTGAAGAAAGGCATACCGATTGTAGAGGTTTCCGTCCAGATGTTTGAATATAATCCAAATCGTTGTCCGTTACATTTGACTTAAGAAAAAAAATATGTGTTAAAGTTTTAACCATGACAACTTCTGTCACTATAGCCAATATAGGGAGTTGGGCGTGGAACAGTATAATTACCCCTTTTAAACTTGTCTGTCGTTCACAGCCCCGACATCTACAGAAAATTCAAAGGGATTTGAACTAAACGTAAACAAGTGTGGCAAAGCGAGTTTATTTGGGTAATCGAGGCTGCAGCAGAATTTTCGACAAAATTACGAGACTACTTCATGTACTTCAAATTCACCGCAAAACAGACAATCTGCGTAGAGTATACTAACCAACGATAAACGTGAGGTGTACTCTGTTGTAGAATGCTTTCACACATGTCTTTTTAAAGCAATTGTATGTTTAGGGTCCGCATACACTTCCATTCATTCTCAAGGATTGATTATTATGTGTGACCCGGACCTTCACCTGGGTTTAATTAGCGACGCGAAAGGTGAACTCGCTACGGTGATCGATTTGGGTGGGGCTCGACAACCTTCCGATTTGGAAACCAGTGCCCTACCACTTTGGCTACTGCAGCAAATAAGAAAGAAAAATGTTTATTACCATAGTGCTTTGTATTGGTTTCGTCGGCACGCTCCTCGTTTTCTGTAAAAGAAAGAATCAGAAAAATAATTGATTGAAACAAATTGTAATATACAAAATGATTATCGCTCTTTTTTCAGGTTTATGATGTCGATGATAATAGTGATATTACGCAAGGGGTTGAACTTGAACCTGTACATAACCTATTAAGGATTATACGCATAAAGATTTTGCTGGCTTGGGTTATGTACAAGTCCAAATCGTACATTTCAAGCCTGTACATGAACCAGGAAAATCAGCCAAATCCGTGTAACAAAGCACATATAAATATTCACTTTGTTCTAAAACGAAAATTTTTATTCGCAGGTCAAGTCGACCTTGCTATTTATTTATTTATTTCATTTATTTAGCGTTGAGTTTCTGTAGATAAAATGATGATAACATGCTGGTAATTGCTACCCGGACTAGCCTGTAGAAATGTACTATCTAGTGCCCAGCCCCGTTCGTCGTCGTGATTTATCTCGGGTATTTAACCTCACTATTTTTGTGTCCTCATGATAAACAAATCTGTTTGAAAACGAGATTACATTTCAAATTACAGCCTCACCTCCATGAAGAATTTGTGTGAGAAAGGAACATTACGCGCGTCGAGCTCCTTGCTTATACCAACAAGCACAAAAGAAGGCATTTTTGTTGTCGGATAAACGAAAGAATAAAATGTACTCCAAAAGGTTGCGATTTGAATATATTTTTTTACGTGTTTCTAAAACGATTGCGTTGTATTTTGTATTGGTGATTCTTATTTTGGCTCTTCTAATAGAATAAACGATATTGTGTAAAATCTAAACCTCAAAATTACTGAGTTGATCTCCAAGCAGATCCACTGAGTCCCGTAAGAGGAACTTTTCTATATTTCACTGCGTCCTTTTAGAGCTACGCGTAGTGAAATGTCTTATCGGACAAAAAAATGTCGGACTAGTTTTTCGTCGGTCTAAATTATTCGTTGGACAAAACTTTCGTCACCTCCAAAAAAGTTTTCGTCACTTTTGTCCGACATCTTTTTGTCCGATAACGTACTGATGTGTTATCAGATTATTGTTACTGAGTGAGTGTGGTCGGAACTAAGCTGTCAGAAAATATATTTTATGAACTTTATTAACTAACTTTATACTCAAGTCCGGGAAAATCCTTGCTTTCTGGACAACGCGAAACTGTAGAACGCAAAACTGACTGACAAAAAAATTTTCTCTTCAAACTACCGTTACTCTCCATCAACTCAGCAACAAAAAAAAACAAAGTTTTCTAACTTCGTCACAAAAGTATTTGGACAACTGTGGAAGGCTAAACAGAGATTAAACAGCTAAACTCTTTATTATAAAAAACCCCAAAAATTATACAGTAAGATACACTTTAAAATTAACGTTAAGATTTAAAGAGTCTCGAAGTTTAACCATCTCATCTTATTATGCCGAAGTTTAGCCATCAATAACACCGTGTATAAGATATCAAAAAGGCATCTGTCTTGACGTATGAAATGCAGCTCATTGTACACCCTTAAGGGCGGTATCACTCAACGCCTCCCAATGCTCGCCTTTGAATAAAATGACGTAATACTATGCCACCATTGGCTTATAAATAATGAAGTCATTCGATTGGTTAAAACAGTCTTAAACGCGGTACTTTTTTCCGATGACGTAATCTTTTCTAAGGGGTTTTCAAGCACAAAAAAAACGGAGAGCTAACACGTGATGAGTGGAAACCAAACTTAACAAACGTCTTGCTTCTTGCTAATCATTTAAACCATAAAAAATTATATCTTCATTATTATAGAAAGGTTCCTTATAAATGATGAATTTCTTAGCGCTCGGCGGCGTATCTAACTAATATAAACAAAAACAAAACCCATCACCCCCTTGCTTTACAATAAATTCTTCACTTTTCCAAAAATAAAACCCCGGCGGAATGGAGTATTTAAATATCACCGAGAAAAGATTACATAATGGATTTCAGAAATTAACTAAAAATTATGAATGTTGAAACATCTTGAAAAATCCACTAAATAAAGATATCTCTCCTCCTCATTACCAAACACCAGGTCCCTCAAAAAGTCCTCCTTACAGCAACATTTCGAATACATAAAGCAGAGCTCCAAGACCAAAGATAAAACTTTAAAATCTAAGCAACTAAATGAATTAAAGAAGAAAAAGTGGCAACATAAAACAAACAAAGATAGCATAATATAAGATGCTAATGAAATCTTATTAGTCAACATTTACGTATAAGGATATCATAGAACATTGATAAAGTAACATGTTCTTTTATAAGAACAATTTAAGAACAATAAACTCGGTGTTCCATTTGCTATCACAATATTGAGTTTTCTATTTCCAAATTACTAGTCTAGCATCTAGACGACTAGAACTATATAGTAAGGTAGACGAGGCATTGAACAAAAATTATTGATTAGAACACTACTGCCTCCGCTGATAGATTTTGTTTTTATTGATTGAACAAAAATTTATTGACTAAAAGAATACAAACTACATACTGACTGATAAATTTTGCTGTATCGAATAAAATTAAGTCATAAACGACTCCAAAATTACTGGTTGCAAGTTCTACAAGATTGTATTAAAGGTTTCTATCGGATTAATGAATGGAGTTTTCTTATAAATAAAATGTATGGTGATATAAACGATGATGACGATAAAAGGTAAATACGAACTATACTTGCTCTAACTTGTAAATAAACAAAGGAGAAGCAACAAAATACATTACTATACTATACTGCTAAAAAAGGTATTTTCATTCTCCGCTACGGAAAGTCATGTGACATATTTTTCAACCAATAAGATTTAATAATTTCGAGGGTAAAACAAACACTATGGTTTAACTTACTAAAAGATTTTGTTTACTGAAAACTCCAGTTCTGACGTCATGCCGTGGCGAAGAATCAAATCGATACGTTAATTATTATTATTTTTTTATTATTGATAACACATATATTCACCACAGTTGACTGGGCTAATGAAATAATATACTAATTCTATCGAAATTTCCAAAGTTTTTTTTTTATAAGTATATATATTTATGTCATAGTTCATTTGATTTCACTTTCTTGATTTCTATTCTCCAGTTCCGAAAGCTCCCTCAGGTTACGCGATTATCTGATACAAACGACATTAATTATTCAAATAGAAGTATTACAAACTCTAAGAAAGCCTTGCCTACAGGTATTTCCAACAAATCGATACATTAATTAATTGACAGAAAAGAATTGCAAACACTATATAAAGATAGCTTTGATACTGATTAATTGAATACTAACTTTCGAGTCTAGATACGAAAAATATCGTTTAACATATCAACAATCGTGGCGTAAGTTAGCATTACGTCATTTTACACTCACGAAAACACCCAAAAAAGAGGGCAAACTTCGCGTTTTTCGGCTGTTTCCGTTAGAAAAAATGGCACAATGTTAACTTACGCAAATCATGAATATGAATTTTTTATTTAATGTCGGTAACTAGGGTCGAAAAGTACCGGAATGGACCGGGTCATCCAGAGCAGAGAAGTTTTTAAAAGTTTAACGGCGTCTTAGTTAGGGCCATACAAATTACGCAGGGTCGAAAAAATTTATTCAAATGATAGAGGATAGTCTGACTTAAATTACATAACTGTTAAAATTTGGTTCAGTATTTACCAAATTAGAAGCTTTTTTAGTAAAAAAAAGTGCAAGAACGAATAAAAAAGGATAATGTCAGCTTTCTGACATTAGAGACGACGTTGGCCTTCTCTTTTTCCCATTTTTCCCGCGCGTCCGCCGACAGTGACGGTTCACCCTGGAATCAAGGTTGCTTTAGAATTTTACACAAAATAAAGACCCTTACATTGTACAGTGCCATAATTTGAGGGACTAACAACATCACAGTAAAACATAATCATCACCAAACACCAAACATTAACTTAAGCCTCAATAAATAATTTGCATCAAAATGTGGAGGTCAAAAAGATATAGGCATGAAACAAAAGAGCATAGCTTCTAATCCAAAAAGGAAGCTCTTAAAGCTTGCATGTCAGAAAGAAATTACCTTCAATTCCAAAAAAATGGGATGCATATAAAAAGAAACCAGATTGAGAAAGATTGACCAAAAAGGGGTGACCTGGTTCACACGAGCGTAAACGGGAAACAGAGATAAAAACTATTAAAAGAAAACGAGAGACTAAACATACCGCCATGACCTAACGAACAAATCTTGGTTGAAGTTGATTCAAGCTCAAAATGTAGAATGTAGGAAAGTCAAAACAAGCTTTCAAAATAGTCGACTTAATGTCAAAAGCTTAAAACCTATTTTACAGAGAATTAAACAGCTGTTACGCAACCAAACACAATAATAATTTCAACTAATTACCATAAGGGAGGACAAAACAACAAAAGTTTTACAGAGATTTCAAGTGCGAAACTAACTATTCAAAATTTATAAAATTTTGTGTCTAGAAGATATAAGTTAATGTGTTTTTGACTTTCTGACCTTAATTCAGGGATCATGCACTTATAAATAGTCTAGCATCTAGACGAATTATAGAAAGGAAGACGAGGTATTGAACAAAAATTTATTGACTAGATGCAAGACTACAAAAATCTAGTCGTCTAGTTAGTTGTACAAACTACACCCACTGATAAGTTTTGACTCCAGCTTAAGGCATCCAAGAAAAACGTATGAAAAAGATTGTTAAATAAGATTAAATAAAGACACTGCCTAGACTAGACTCACACTTTCATTTTTAGTAACAACTAGCGTCGTTGTTACGGAAACTCTAGGACGCTCGATTGCCAGTTCGAGAGATTCCGATCACGTGCAGGTTTATTTTTTATTTATTTGCATTTTCTGTACTCACCCAGCAGACACACAACGTTATTTCAACATCATTCCAACGTCCAAAAATAACGTTCTGACGTTGAAAAAACGTTGTTTGGACGTCAAAGCAACGTTCCGAGTGCCTGCTGAGTGCCGTCGTCCCCGAATATTAGCGAGGTTACGTTAAGCGAGATAAATTGATCGAGGACGGCAGATAGCGACCCGCGACCGTTGTCCCGCAAAATCTAGGACGCTCGATTGGCTGTTTGAACGTTCTCGCTCAAATCTTACCATCGTCCTCCGATTTATCTCGCTTAACGTAAACCTCGATTATCTTCTTGAGTGCAACTACCATAATAGGAGTAAAACATACCTTTAATGAGTTTTTGGACGTGGGTTTGTGTTTTTTGTTGGGCGTGGGCGTCATTTTAGGGTAGGAAGACGAATCTATCGAGAATTTCTTGACACGCTCCATGACTGAAGGATAAACGGCTGTAAAGAGAGAGAGAGGGAATAAAAGATAAAATTTTGTCCGACTAAAATATTGTCCGAATAAAATAATGTCAGGAATAAAAATTAAAATTTGGTCGGACCAAAATGACTAAAAAAATTAAAAGTAACTAAAATTATGTCCGACCGATAATTTTATCAAACTAAAATTTTGTCCGATAACGTAGTTGAAAAGGTCCTTTTTTAATACGGTGTGAATACAATAGAATAAGAAGACGGGCTCATGCCGAAGATGCTTCATTTGAAAGATCATATAAAATATGAAAAGCTCGAGAAACGAGAAACTAAAAATACTAAAAAGAAGCCGAAGAAGGAAAAAAAACGAATTAAACTTTACCATCCCCTGAAGCGCTTTCGTGAGTCTGTAAGATAAGAAAATTAAAAACGATCCTACAGTATAACTTAAACACTGAAATAATCAGAAATAGGCGCTCAAATACAGTAGTATAGTGTGAACATATAAAAATTGTAAAAAAACAAGTCACGTAGTCTCATAGAGTCAGGAGTCAAGAGTCACACAGCAGTTATACAGGAGCACAAGACAGGTTCCCATCTAAGCTGCTCCTGTCAACATTAGCGATGTTACGCAAGGGGTCATTTAGGACATGAAGAGTACTACTTGGACCTGTACTGTACATAACACGGCCTAGCAAAATCTTTATGCGTATAATCCGTAAAAGGTTATGTACAGGTCCGAGTCGTAGATTTTACGTCCTAAATTTAGCCCCTTGCGTAACTTCGCAGCACTGAAAAGTACTAGACGGGTTCTTATCTAAGCTGCTCTTGTCAACGTTAGAGCTAGAAGAATCTTGTCTGTACACAGACCCGACTTCTACGGAAAATTCAAACGTTCATTTCCGTAGAGGGTTCTGTTCCCATTCGCAACTTCTAGTTCGAGATTTTTCAAACTAAGCATAAACAAGGGGGGTGAAGTGCGGGTGAAATCTTGTGGTAAATTGAGGCGGCAGGAATAAAATGAATTTTCTACACTTCTTGGCAGAGACTACTCACTACACGGGAAATATGCAGCATATACAGAGTATACTAGCATATAATTCATCTACCAAATTGAGCCCATGTCGTTCTTTAGTACAAAAGTCTCTAAAATTCGTTTGAATAAAAGAGAGTAAATTTTGTCTCGATGCTTCGTTCTCCAAACTCGTTTAAGAGACTTTCCTACGGAAAACTTTAATGGGTTCAATTTGGCAGCTCCATACCCTCCTAACGAACGCCCTATTGTTGGTTTCGATAGATTCAGTGGAAAACGAAAACCTTAAAGCACCAGATGTTGCATTAGTGGAAAACACCGGTACAAAAGATCACGTAATTGAAATAATGAATTTGTTGAAAAGATAAATATTTGTCAAGTTGCTAAAGTCTAGTAGATCTGTAAGAACCTTTCTTACCCTGTCGTTGGTCTCGATAGATTCAGTGGACGAAATCAACATGTCCGGTCCAAACAAATGCTCTTTGACGGCTGACGATATCGTATTATTGACTAATCTAAAGTTAATAAGTACATAGTTCATTGAAATTATGCTGGGCGTGGGTGGGCGTCATATTAGGGTGGGAAGACGAATCCGTTGAGAAACAACCAAGAGACCTTCATTTAATTACCCGTGTCTATTAAGGGAACATAGAGTAATTCATTCCCAAATACAACTTACAATAGATCTTTTCATAAATTACGCCACGAACAACGACTGCCTCGTTTTGAATTGAGCCGCTATGGTAACCGAATCCCACGGGAGCTTATCAAAACTTGACTCCATTGTTGATAAATGTGTCATTTTGAGTCTCATGAGACATAATCACCTTGGTAATTGTATGAAAACGAGGCAGTCGTTGTTCGTGACGTAATTTATGAAAGGGTCTATGCAGTCTGATGATGAGAGTATGGGATCGGAGGAAATATTAGTTTGTTTAGAGTAAGATAAAGAAAAGTGTTTTTGGGATTTTCTGAGACTTAACCAGTATCTAACACTTTTTAAGCGTTAATTGACGTAAAAAATACTGTAGATAATTGTGCGATCAACAATCAATCGTGTTTATCTCGGTCTTGCACAACCATGCTTGCTTCAGACTGTGGTATCGGGGATTTATGGCAATGGTATTTCATGCAATAACAAAAAAAGCCTTTGCGAGAGCTTATATTTCAAACTTACTGTTTACTAAGGGGTGAAGATAGGTGAGTATATGCTGTTGGTGATCGACTCCGCTCTGGTTCCGTTTGACTAAAAGAATGAAGAAAAATAGAAATTACTAGTATCAATCTGTTTTTATGAGAGAAGAAGTAGGCTCTTTATAGTACGGAATGGATCATTTCCCAGAATAGTTAGCTACCATAGCATAGGAAAGTCTTGTGCCGTGCTTACCAGACACCGTTAACCATGTACATGCGACACAACAAAACAACAGTGTATTAATATTGATACTCGAACAGGACGAGGAGGACCCTTGCAACTCACCACTTCACATGCTTATGTATCTCTCCATATCGTTGTATCAGAGTAATGGGTAATGAGGGGAAGGTGCATTCACTTGTCCTTGAACCTGCTTCACGGGAAATTCTTCAAACACCAAAAATTTGCAACGCTTTGTCTTTTTACACGCACACACTTACAAACACTACACTAAGAGGGTTCCTCCTCCCGCGAAATACCTCTAAGTAACACCGACAGGAGAGGAACCCAAAAAAAAATAAAGATTAAAAGTAGAAAAAAAAATCAGACAAATACAACAATTGAGTAAAAAAAAATGAAGATAAAGAAAAAGGGGGAAAAACAAAAACAAAACAGCATGGTTGAGCAGACTTAAAACAGGGCACCACTAAAACGCCCTGTATATATCACATATGAATTTTACTGTTGCGCTTAATATTTCATGGTTTTGCATTTTCCTAAACTTAGAGTGCCCAAAGAGAAGTATTGTGAAGAGTATTCTAGGGTTTAGCGGAAGTAGATTTACGTCAAGTTTAAGAAGAGTGTTGAACATTACAAGTCTCTCGTTGGAGTAATCAGAGCAGTGCATCAAGAAATGCTCGGTTGTTTCTATAGAATTATTTCGACAGCTGCAAAAAGGATCAAGAGTATCTGCAAAATTATGATTGAACTTATGCTCCCGAAGATGACTGAAACCAACCCTCAATCGGTTAAGGTAGACCACTCCCATGTTGTCCGAAACACTGAAAACTGGATTAGCATTCGGTCGTAAAGATTTAAGAATTGCGGTTTTGAATGAATAAATAGTAGGCAAATTGTGTATACCACCGTCCAAGTTATTCCACTCGCTTGCACAAAAGAGAAAGAAAGAGGCATGATATCGTTCGGTTCTACAAAAAAGTTCCACAAAAGGTTCCTCCGCCCTGCACCATCATCCTCCACCCCTCTCTGGGGATTAAGATTATCTGAAGGGTAGGTGGGTGCAAAGCCATTGATTATTTTGTAAAAAATATAAGTCTTCGACTAAAGCACCTGTCTGCTAGACTTGCGAGACCCCGCTAGGGATGAAGTTTTTCTGTGGATGTTCCTCGAAAACACCCAGTTATCGCAAGACAAGAATTGTATTGGATAGATTCGAGTTTTTCAGCGAAAGTTGAATTACCAGGACGATCGTATACTACATCGCCGTAATCTAGGTGTGGTCTCACATGAGCTTTGTAGATTGTGATGAGTGAGTCCCTGGGTAGGAATTCACGAAGCCGTTTGGAAATTTTTACTTCAAGATGTCGATCAAAGGCCAGCTTTTGATCGAGAATAAGACCAAGATGTTTTTGATGATCCTGTACCGCAATGGCTACATTATTGAAAAGAAGCTCAGGAGGGTTTGCTGGAATTAGACTCCGAGTAAAGTACACTTCAACTGCCTGTTTAGATGGATCAGGGTTGAAGGACATTCTCCATTGATTTGTCACTCACGAATCTTAAACATACCATTGTTCAACTCAAAAGAACAACGCATTTGATCGTGAATAAGGGAGAATAAAGATGAGTCATACTCTGTCAAAAGCTTTGGATATATCAAGAAACACTCCTCGCGTGTCTAATGTGGACTTGCATGTCATGCGCTATGGATAACAGCTGAGACACACAAGAGCCCCCTTTGCGGAAGCCAGAATGGGAGCTTGTGAATAAGTTATTATCTTCAAAATAGGTGTAAATGATAGTCGTAGATGCATTTCTCAAAAGTTTCCCCAAAAAAAGGCAAATGAGACAGGTCTATAATTTTTTACCACACTCTTGTCCCCTTTATTTTTATAGACAGGGACAACATTAGCTTTTTTCCATTTTTCAGGAAAAATACTAGAATCTAGAGAAAGTTGAAATATTTTCATAAGAGGCTTATATTGATAGATATGTCATCCCAACCGTGTGCTTTTTTCCGATTTAGCGCACGTATAAGTGGAAGTATTTTAGCTTCGCCAAGAAGAACATTATTTTATAGCCTAAGACTTGTTTTAGAATTTTCTGGCGGCAGAACAGAGTCTATTAGGGAACACTGATTAGCGAACAAACGGTTGGAGATATTTGTTTTTGACCAATATCTCTTTGAACCCAAATTTGGATCGTTTAAAGAATTTGTAAGACGAGAATAATATGATTTCTTAGCATCCTTGACTGCTCTCTTACACCGAGATTGAGATTCACACAGAGATAAAAGGTCTTTATCCCTCTTTCCATTTTTTACATACCGCTCATAGATTTTAGATTTTTCAGGAATAACTCTCTTTACCCCAGCCGTCATCCACACCGCATCTTTATTCCTGGCAGTTATGACCTTGTTTGGCACGAAATTTGAAAATATGTTAAAAATTGTTTCAGTCAAAAGTGAACCCCTCCCATCAACATTGAGACCCAAAAAAAACATCCCAGTCAATCATGTCAACAGCCCTTCGGATTAAAAGGGGGTCTGCTCGGGAAAAATCCCAAATTTTGCGTTTATATGAAGGAGTGACATCATGAGTGCAAAGAGGGAAGGATACCTGAATCCAAGACCAAATGTTTTGTTGACGGGAAAATTAATTCAATGCAGAAAGAAGAATAAGGAAGGATGTGAGTAAGCCCATCAATTAATTGTTGTAAGCCATGCTGGGTAGTTCAGTTTTGAATTTCTCTACCTTCAGGATCAGTAATGTCACCATCCCACCAGTCAGAATTCTTGACATTGAAATCCCCGAGAAAAAATTGTAACAGTGGGAGAACAATTGTTGATATTAATAACCGTCTTCTCCCATTTACGAGAGAAAACGTCGAATTCATCAGAAGTCTGACTAGGGGAACGATAACACACGGAAAGGAAAAACCGGTTTGAACCAGTTTTCATCTCGACTACCAAACATTCGTCTAAAGTTCTGATCTTTTCTCAAGATCTAGGCGATTTCGATAAAAAAAACTCCACTTCTCTTAGAATCAGAGGGATGGTCACATCGAAAGATTTCATAATTATTAATTGCTAGCCTCGGATCTTTATCTTGAATTTCAGAATTCAAATAGGTTTTACACGATGTCAAATTTGTAAGTGTTTAAAAACGCAGAGAGTTGGCTTATCTTGATAAAGTCTTCAACCCAAACACTATTCAGATTCCAATGACAAATAGAGTGTGGTCTCACGTTTGTGCGGCCCAGGGTTAACTTCAATGTCGCCCGATAAAAGAAGGTAAAATATTATAAAAAAAAGTTTTGAGATCTGGAAAAAACACGCAGGTTTGAATTTAGATGATAATTTGTTTGAAAAGAGTTAAAACATCCGATGCACACTCTGTGCAGTGTGTACTGCTTAACTGCTTAACTGCTCACTGTTTTAGTCTTCTGCTCGATGAACGAAAAAAAAGATTGGTTAAAGAGACACGCTAATTGCAATTGTTCTATTGATCTGTAATGATAGACCTATTGTTTCATCCGCGATATGCTTACAGAAAATCTATTGTGTTTTTTTTCTCAAAAATGCTAAGCCCTCGCTTGAAATATTAACCTTTCGTGCCAAAAAGAATTACAGGTTGGTTTATAGCCGTTGGATAGCTGAGTCTCCTCTTTCTTTTTAGGCCTCTTCGGGGCCGCCCGTTTTAGGCAGGGCAGCATGGCGGAGGGCGTTCCTTTTTAACAAAGTCAGGGCCGCGAAGCGCATCGCAGCGGCTCTGAATTACTTGACGGCGAACTGCCCAGTTGTGCGGCTTCAAATCAATCTTTTTTCAATTCTTTTAGCTAAAGGGTAGAATCTAGTGTATAAACTGAACCAAGTTTTTTGTATTTTCGTTCACTCAATGTCAAAATATGAATTTTTGGCAAATTTTGGCATTATTTTGACTTTCAAGGTCAAAATCTCTTCCAAAAGACCAAATTTCGAAATCTTTTGTGTTGCAACTAAATACGCAATTTATTTCCGTCAACTCAGGCCAAAAATCAAGATTTTAAGTTGAAAATAGAAAAGGCAGGAGGGCTTCGCTCTCCTGTATAGCCAATGTCGGCTAAAGCTTATGGTAAAAAAGTTTATGGTAATTTGTTCGAATTCGAATTACCTAGATTCGAATTAGAAAGAGAGAGTTAATTCAGAATGAATTGTACACATTCTTCCCGGCCATGATGTATTTTTTTTTTAAGAAAAAATGGTGGACCTGTCAATTTGAAACCACTCGAGTTTTCCGTAGTAAAGTCTCTTAAATGAGTTTGGAGAACGAAGTATCGAGACAAAAGTTTGTCTCTTTTATTCAAGCGAAGTTTTAGACACTTTGGTACTGCTAAAGAACGACGTGGTTTCAAATTGGACGATGAATATAATATGGCAACGTATAAACACACGCCCTGTTCTTGTATTATCTAGGTCAGGAGTATTGTTAAAAGATCTTCAAAAGATGTACACATTGAGAACACGTTAAAACTTTATGAAGAAATTTGGCTGAGTAAAGTATTTGAAACGAAGAAACATTCTCGATTGATTGCCAACGCTGGTGGTGGATATGCTGGCAACGAAGCTGGATCTGTATCGGTAAGACCATCTCATTCAACGAGCCCCTCCCCATCAGTCACCCATAAATTCACGCATTTGTGCAATTTTTGATTTTCCAATATCGAGGAAATAAGGGAAGATTCTGCAATTTACACATTCATACATAGTCTAATCAACAATGTAAAAATACTAGATAACCAACTACCTTTAGAAGGCACTGCTCCCAAGAGAGCAACCATTGTTTTCCTATTGAAATCAACACTCTATAAAAAGCTGTTTTTGCAGTGCGTGTTATGCTTTTAGCTCGATTTCGACACGCTTTTTGACATTCACTGAATTGATAGAAAATTTGAATTGCTATTTGCTGCAGATTTTGCATTTTTTTCAAAAAATAAAGCTACCAATCTTTAGGCAAATTGAATACGGATCGGCCTGATACCACTCTGATCTGGATTAAAAATCGCTCATAAAAAGCTTTTGTCTGAAAAATATACGTGTGCTTTAAACTGCGATATCTCATGAATGAAAAGTGCATAAAGGTTGCTTGATATAAAATAAACAGATGAATGTTTATAAAACAACAATATCTAATTAAAAAATTCCTTCTATGAGGCTGCCTATAGGAAAATACACTTTTTCTAACCCAAATTTTTGAAAGATTTACATCACGTGATCGATTCTGCCCAATAGAAGGTTGCAGATGAAGCAAGTCTTTATTTAATTGCACTTTTTACGATGCAAAATGTCCCATGCACACAAACCGCTGGAATTAGATTATCTCAATGTTTTTGTACAAATCGATTACCAATAACTGTGGCGGTGGGTACACGTAAGCAGGTTGAACTTCACCCCGGGGCGAATTGAAAAAAAATCTCACCTTGGGGTGAAATTGGCGAAAGGCGGAGTGAAAATTCTTATATCTTTTCCACCCCGGTGTGGAAAATGAAAAACAAAAAGTAAGAACAAAATACGAACAATTTGAGGCTAAAAGTGCAAAAAAATAAGAACAGTTTTAGTCTCTACTCAAATTTACTGGTTCTTATTAAAAAGAAAAGATTGCCCTTCGAACCGATTAAAGAATGTACCTGTAAATGATGAGTATCTTGACAGCTAACCGAAAAGTGTAATCGTTACTTTCTCCGTGCATTCCATAATGCTGAAGTGGAGCAGGTCCGAAATAAAAAAATCCAAAGGCAAAGTAATTTTGAGCACGTCCCGTCGCCTCACTTATTTCGTGATTCAGTTTCAAAATAGAAAATTTCGCGGAATTCAATTTTGAAATTTATGGGATAATGTGGTAAATTTCCTTAAAAAAAGGCACATTTAGGGGGTAAAATAATGTTTCGCAAATCAATTTGTCCTTGTTTCGCGGAATTACATCCAAATTGGCGAAATTAAATTCTGTGAATTTTTTTTTCCTTTTAAGGTAGGTGGTAATTAATCATCCCACCCGGTCCGGCATTTAAGGGTTAAAGCTTTTGACCCAAACTGAAATCGATTTTCTTTCTTTGCTAAACAGGGTGGCAGTGAGTATGGACCTGCAGAATCAGAGTTCGGTTACAATATCTCGAGTGGCAACAACAGTGGAATGCAATCACAACCTTCATCCTCTCAAACGAAAAGAACACGATCTCGCATGATGTCTGTAACGAGTATCGCTCATTCCTCACTCGCTATGTCTACTATGGATGAGGTAATTACATAAAACTTCGATGTCAAAACCCAAAACCACGCTTAAGGGGGTTCGCTATATCTACTAAGGTTGAGGTAGTTGAGGTAAATTTTCATTGCCATAACCCAAAACCATGTTTTAAAGGATGGGGGTGACTCATTTGAGTATCGCTTATTTTTTATTCTATATTATAAATGTATAATACAATGAAATGCAGCCTAGCATCTAGACGACTAGAATTATAAAGTAAAGGATGACGAGATATTGAACAAAGATTACAAGACTACAAGAATATAGTTTATACCAGTTATATCCCGCTGATATAAAATTACGTCATAAACCACTCAGAAATTGTCAATCGTGAAGTGATGATTAGCTTTGTTAAAAAGCCTGCTTAGAAAACTATACAAACAAATTCTATAAAAATACTTGCAAAAAGAAAGCAACCATTGTAAGGGAGCGTCTCCAAATATTGTATCAATTTGATACGAATGCGTAACGAACTGTTTCGTTTACGTTTCGTATCGAATAATGATTGATAATTATCTCAATCATAAAAATAAACATGACAAAGAAAAAGTAATTACTAAACAAGACGACTAGTAGTCGAAAATTTCGCTAATGTTTATAATCTAAGGAGTCGTATTAGATAAATGACGATGGTAAAGTGTTGATTTTGTAAATAGAAGTTAACGAAGTAATTAAGTGAATAAGATAGCCCTATGTTATATGAAGCAATCGGGGAAAAGTGGTTCTGAGGCTTAAAGCTAGGCTATACAAAAATAAAACGAAGAAATTAAGGGCAATTGACTATAAGACGAAAATTCCGCCTAATTATGACCTAGTTTAGCGTTGAAAATATATTGAGTCACAGAAGAAAGTTTGTTCCCTGTTAATCATTTAGGAGAAAATAATAAGTTTTAGATCAATACATTTATAGAAAGTTTTGAAAAATATTAAATTCAAAATAAAACTTTTTATCGTAAAGCCCAATACTGAGCAGTGTAACATTTACATACAGGAGGAAGAAATTAAAATCATTAGTTATAGTGCGGGCCATTTGTACCAGAAATCATAAAAATTGTGCGCGATGTGATAGAAGCATGAAACTTTGCACATGGGTAGTTTAGGGGTCAAAGTTGGATTTAAATCTCAGACCAAAGAAAAACACAAATGGGATCACAGGCTAAAATTACTTTTTTTGGTCCCCAAAACACATCATGTTATATACCGTTGGAAAGAATTAATGCCCGTTCAGAAAAGTATTACAACATTTATCTGAAAATGAAGTCATTAAAAGATATTGAGAAAAATCGTTAAAAAGATGACATCATTTCCCTATTTTGACGATTTCAGAATTTTGATGAATTTTTCATGGATAAATAAAATTAACATTCTTTCTGACACGGAAAATTTTTCACATAATCTTAATAAAGTTTTGTAAATTAAAGATAATTTCCCAACTTTTCCAGTCCAATTTCTGTAAAAAACAATTCCAGTCTGTGTGATCACCCTGGTGTTTGCAGGATTACAGCAAATGAATTGTTGCAGGGCAAAAGAAAAAATATGCATAGGAAATGTCAAAATGTCTAATCCACATTTAAAATATATATTTCTAACAAAGATCTAAATTCTGCATATATATATCCAACAAGGCTGCGTGGAAAAATCAGGGGAACTTGGGAAAATACAAAAAATCTTACTGAAACATTTGACCTATTAATGATTTGGATTTGAAAGGGTCAGCATGAAAATAATTTACTGACTAGCATATTTGGTAAGCTGTTAGAACCAGATTTAATTTGTAGATTAGCAAACCAAATTCCTCATTTTGAGCTAAATTTGGAAATAAATAATTT
>JAUJPO010040957.1:0-18346 GCA_032270745.1 Tiaropsis multicirrata | reverse complement strand
ATACGCTTTCAAATTTCATCGACTGTTGCAGAAACAATATTCAACGCAATGATTCAGCCACTTGCTTTTTATTGCTATCCTGTATACAGCCATATGAGTAATACATGGATGGGGAAATTCGAATCACTTTACAACCGTGCAAAAACGATTGTAAAAAGTCGTAAGAAATGGTCATCGTTCGAAACACGCATGAAGAGAAAGATCGTTGTTGATGCTTTTAGAGCTATTCATGGTGGTAATGAGAACTATTCGTTTATTAAACATGGTACAAGAACTAGAAACAAATGTTTGATGCGCTTACCAAGAATTAAACTTGAGGCAGGTCGAAAAACGACCTATTATCAGGGAGCCTCAATTTTCAATAGCCTCAGTGCTAACCTCCGGCAAGAACAAAGCATAGTTTTATTCAAAAATCTTGTCAAAAAATTCGATTTTTAAAATTTCTTAACTTATTAAAACGTATATAAATATTTATCAGGATTGTGCTGGATACTAATTAACATCAAGGCTTACTATCTAATTTCTAATTTCTAGTCATATCCTTTTTGCATTTTGCTTTTGTTTTTCTGCCCTCCTTTCTCGATTCCTTTATAAGGATATATTCAAAAACAAACACGACAAAAACTCCATACTTTCCCCGATGAACCTCTCGTTTCAGGATATACACCAACCTGAGAATAGCAGATACCAACAGTTTGGGGAAAATGTCAAAAACACTGGTCTCAAGATGAGCTTTTTTACTAGTCTAAAGGGCCGCCCGCCGCCCTCAATAGTACACCCTCTTCATTTCTAAAAACGTTCCACCGCCCCTGATGGAAGAACAATTTAAAGTAATTTAAACCAAGTAAGAATAAGAAGAAGAAGAAGAATTGAGGAGAAAACTGATGCAGCTGAATAAATAATAACAATCAGTTGAGAAAAATGAAAAAAAAAACAGAAAAAAAGTTAATGTGCGAAAAATTAAGAAACTATTTCGTCGTGTGTAAAGCGTGTAAAGGTAAAGTGGTGAAAATTGGCTGTTTTGTTGCGTGCTGCTGCAAGTAGAATGTTGGATGTTTTTTTTTACATAAAAAAGTCTCAGAAATGTACGATGAAAAAAAACTGAAAAGCCTAGACAAACAAATGAAATTCATACAAAAGAAAAGAAGACTTTTCTAGAGTGCAAAAATATCAGTGGATGGTTCTGTGCATTTAATTTTCGAATATGTATACTTTTTTAATTTCTGTTATAAATATATTCTTCAATTTTTTTTCAATGTTTTCAATTGAAAAGGTTTGGGTGAAAAGCCATTTATTCGGAAAAAGTGTGGAATATTTGACGAACTCGTCTTAATTTATTTCAAGTTGCTGTGAGAATTTTTAGTTTTTTAAAAGAATTGTTCTTAGCTAAAAAATACGCTTCATTCAAATTTTAAGTTTAATACGCCTTACAAGATAAATTTGCTAGTAATTACTCAACTTGGCAGTTTTGCGTTATTTCATACTTTCAAGTTCATAACAGAGGTTCATAAAATATTACAGGTTGCCAAGGGTACATTCAAAACAAAGCGAATATGATATAATTTGTAAAAGGGAGAAATCTTTTCATTTCATTTGTGTGTGGGAGTATTTTCTTTCATAGAAATAAACCATGGAATTATGGGCTTGTGAAGAGAATGTTCATTTTCTCGTAAGATTCTACTTTAACTTGACGCTTCTTTTACCAAAATTTCAGATACAGGCCCGGGGGGGGGAGGGGGGGCACTAGCCTTGGCGACCGACAGGGACGTGCCGCTGGAGTTTGAAAAATCAACCCTGTCAGATACGAGCTGCTACGAAAATACATACCCTGTCATGAAAAACCAACCCTGTCAGATATTACCTTGAAAAAGTCTACCCTGTCAGATATTACCTTGAAAAAGCCTACCCTGTCAGATATTACCTTGAAAATGCTTACCCTATCACATTCTACCTTGAAAAAGCCTACCCTATCACATTATACCTTGAAAAAGATCCTGTTGGAGTCTTCCATGAATAGCAGACCCTGAAAAAATTGAAGTTGAGAAATACAATATTCCATATTTAAGTAGCATACAAACATATCTTTAATATTACTCAAAATCATCACTCTCTACTTCCACAAATTATGTGTTTAAAGTTAGAAAGGTCATACAATATTATAGATGTACAAGAAAAAATAGAAGACATGTCAACAATTATAGGATCATAGTTTTTAGCTATCGACTATTATTTGGAATTTAGGGAGATCTATATTCTTTGGAGTTCAAAAAAGTGAGGAATTTCTGAGGAAGATATGATATGATAAATTATAAAGGTGGTTTAGAAGGAGTATGGGTTCAGGGTAGGCACGAGTCTAGAGAGCTTATTTTTCTACAACCCGTTGTCTATACAATTAGATATCTCAACAAATTTAACAGAATTCAAAAATAAAAAGCTATAAATTATAAGGTATAAAATAATGTACTCGTACTTGTACTTGCACTATCTAAGAAAAGTAATTTTAAACGTGAACAACCTGATGTGAAATAACAATCCTTATTGACTGTTTGACTACCCAATCCAAAAGGATCCAAGCCATGAAGTAACTAATATGGACATTCACCCAGGACATTCTTATTTCTACCCTCCCGCCAATTAGCTTTTGAAAATTTTACAACACCCCGGCTATTCCAGACCCCCGTCTATTACAGACCGGAGAGTATACAAGATAAAATAAATGTATCAATACTAACAAGCTCATTCGTCATAAATAATCATCTTTCTTTTTCTCGTCGATCTTCGCAAGCTAGGGTCCGAAGAGTCCGAAGGAGTTACCTCGACGGTGATTTTGCCATCAATGGTCTCGGAGTTTTTATTTTGCTCACTTGGCTCACTTCGTTTGACTTGCTTTTTTTTTTGAGTCGAGAAAAACTTTCGCACATTTTCTTCAAGAGCATTTTTAACTTCATCTTCTAATATCAAATAATCTTCGTCTTGAATAAGATTTGCTTCTACAAATACGTCTTTGAAAGCAACAGTTTTTAAGGTCGATTTATTGGTATACTTGAAACCATCTTCAGAACTTTGATAAAACGACACCATTAACGATAAATGGTTTTTAACATCTGAATCAAATGGTTCTGGTCTTGTGTACTCAAGCTTCTTCTTGCCATCGCGGAAAAGCATTCTTTCAACGCGACCAATATGATATGTAAAATGTAAGCGGTCGATGAAGGCATAGTCTTGGTAGAGCGCTACCGATCTTCGTCCGACATTTGCATTCGGTGGTTCGACATTCTTATACTCATTTCTTTGTCTCACACGCTTGAGTCTAAATGAGTGGAAAAATAACAGTTTCAATTGTAAACATTTTTTAAAAGCGACAGAGTTGCTAATAAAAATGGCTGAAAGACAACAAATCAACTAAGCTTCCCCTTAGCTTACCAACGCTACTCCTGAAGCTGACCATGAACTGAGAAAGCAACAAAAAGTTTTCTAAAAGTTTCAAACTAAAGCTTTTTTGGTTGTAAATTCGGTTCATTAAAATCGGGTGATGGATGGAAAAGGGTTTGTTAAAAACCCTTTGCAGCCAGCCCAATCCCTGAACCTGCGTTTGGTAAATAGTAGCATACCATTAGGTCTCTTTAAAGGCTCATACACCAAAAATGAAATTGATTAAGAAATTCAAAATGTATCGAATTTCATTTAACATACCTATCATTAGACAGCTTCGGATCGTCATTCAACAGTTGAACGAGTGTTGCCTTATATATTTCCTTCTTTGTGCTGGGATTGATGACTTTGGAATCTTTCCTATAAACAAATAATAAATATTATGAAATAAAAGGTACTATTCTCAACTTATCATTCAATTATTTTAAATGGTTATTTTTCGTGAAGAAATTGACTGATAAGTACACTTACTTTTTTGTTGTATCTTTTACTTGTTCTTCTCTAAAAATGTCTAAATTGTTGATAGCTTCAGAAGTCGGTAGGATTTCGATATTTTCTCCAAATGCCTCCACTAAAAAATGAAAATCATAAGTCATTGAAGTATACCAATCCACTTTCAATAATTGGTTGTAAGGTTGAGATAAATGAAAGATCATAAAATGACACGGGGTATACCTTGCTGAACATTGAATTCAATGTCAGTCTCGTCGTCCAAAGAATGAACTTCGTCAGTTTCCTCTTCACCATCACTGCATTCATCTTCAACTTCAGCCGTTTTCTGAAAAAAGGATATTAAGAATGTGTGAGATGAGAAAGAAAAACTACTAGAATTTTGTCAGAGCAACTCGATGAAATTCAACACAACTAGCTGATCAATTGAAGTATGGGAATTTTGAAATCAAGAGTTCAAACACTATTTCATAACATCGAAAACCTTAGAGGTAGAGTACATACCCTGAACGCTGAGAGTGGATCAAAAAACCAAAGATCGACACTTTCAACTACATACGGAGGAAACAGACTCTGTTGATAATCTTTTGACGGTTTCATGCCAATACTTTCAGCCATTTTTCTTGCAGAAAGAATACCTTGCTTCCATGATGCAATTACCTCTTCAGACGAAGGGTAATCCTTTAAGTTTGGTTTTGCGTAATCATTATCATATTGCTTTTCCCAGATTGATTCACCTTTAGGATGAGGTTTTGAAAATTTGATACCACTTTTTGGATCTGCACGTATCTGACCCAAAAGAATACAATGAGATTGGTTTCTCCTCATGTCAGCAAACGAGTAATTATGTTTATTGCCAATCCACTGACCCATAGTGCTGAAGTAAGTCTCGCAACAATCAGATCCTGTTTCTTCCAGGTGACATTCAATTAGAGGGAAATTATCTCGACAAAAAGAGATCAAGGTGACAGCGAAATGACATGAGGTTAAAGTGTCGATGTAAGTTTCTCTTGAGATGAAGTTGGATTTTAGAGTGAGCTTTGGTGTTTGAATAACCCAATTCCTCCAAATCGCCAAAAACGTCACAACGATTGAAGCGTATTTCACCCGATCTTTTAGTGAGCATACAGGACTGCAAAAGATTTCAACAAAATACCACACAATCGTTAGATAAGTATTAGTTCCAATATTTGATGGTTTATTCAAATCGCTCAGGAGACTTCGCACATTAGAGAAGCTCAATCTTTGTGCTGATCTCCAATTTTGTCTATCGTTGCGATCGATGTCAGCTTTCGTGATGCCGTGTTTTTCGACGGAATACTTTTCGTAAACTTCCCGTATATGATTCAAATGGACTGTTGTTTGACCCATACGCAGAATTCGTGATTTATTATCCAGGTGGTTTATAAGTTTCTTGTGATTATGTATGAAATCTTGATCGCAGAGACCAGAAATTTCATAGCCAGTCTCATTCAATACCTTTTTGGCCGTTAAAACAAAGCCTAATTCTTCGGGAACTGGTCTAAACCGCGAACCATCAGTTGACGTTAAACAAGTCACGAACATTTTCCTCCTTCTTGAATCCCCGTCAGATGCGTACCCTTTCAATGGGCCAAGGACGTTTTTCAAATGTTTGTCGTAATAGATCTTATTAAGATGAGCTTGGCTTTCAACCAGTTCTGTGGTAAAGCAGTTGCAAGAAACCATATTGAATATTGGTATTTTAGGTAAATTTGGATGAATTGGATTCACCATAATGACACGGGCATAGTTTCCAATACGATAGGATGCAAATGCTTCCATTATTCTAGTGTAACCGTCTTCTCCATCGCCAACTTTCAAGATAACCTTTTCCATACATTGATGATCTGTTTGTTCTTTACCACAGAATCCAACCAATGAGTCTGTTTTTTCATCATACACAATTCTCTTAATTATTACGGTTTCATCTTCAGACAATTCAACTGGAACCTTATCGATCTCCAGTTCATCTAAGGCATTCTTGTAAATCATAGCTATTAGCTTAAAGTTCTCTTCATTGATTCCATCTTGTAAAGAAATCAAATGCTCTTTCCTCCATCGATACACACTATGAATCTCCGGTCCAAACATATTGATTGCAATAAAACTTGCAATCCTTGGCCCACCCCAATACATTAATACCTCATAAAACTTTTGTACACTCTCTTGATATCGTTTACCATTCTTTTGACGGTGAAAGTTTTGAGCACAGGTTTGTAAAAGTCCTTTGAAAACTGAATGATCGTCAATTTTCTTTTCTGTAGCTGCTTGATTAAGTTGTGCACATATTGATTGCATACTACCACGTTTACTGAATTCGACGAGTTTCGAACTTAATGATTTATTGCGAGTTTTGAGTCGAACATTTTCTTGTAAAACTAAGAAAAGTTTGGAATCTTTATCATCAATTTTATCCTGCAATGCGTGGAGTTTATCATCTTTTTCTTTGATCGTAAGGTAATCATTTCTGATTGAATTTTGGCTACGATTACCATCAGCACCGAAACTCTGGAACCTGTTAAGCAAACGTTTTTTAAAGGATCCCAAGTTAGGGATATTACTACAATTAGTACATGTTGCTTTTTCTGATTTTTCTCGAAGAATGAGTCTTTTGCAATTGGAGCTCCTAAAAGTTCCCTCGACAATTTCTCCATCGATGTCTGTAAATTTATAATGTGGTTCAGGATACCAGGTTGTTTTTCCTTCATCAACGCCTGGTTTTAAGTCATTTAACAAAAGTTTTGTATCAAATTTTTCAACAGAATGTTTGTAACTAACAAAATGTGGGCTATAATAACCATTTCAAGCGAGTGCTTGTCCTTGGTTAATGGTTTTCTTTTTCTTTGAGAAAAATGATGTTATTTCTCTAGTGTTGGTAGTGTATGATCGCTTGGACTTTAACTTTTCATGCTTGTCACTGTTCATGTGTTGCTGAATATTGCTATTTAGGTTTTTATTCGTGCCTTCGAAATTCTGCCCACAAACCCGACAAATGATCTTTTTTGTCGTGGTGCCACTAATCAGGATATCAGGGAAGTTGTTTTTGATAAGATTGAGGTACCTACTTTCTTCGATGTTAGGGTCACTTAGCTCTAAATTGATTTTATGTGTGTCAGTTAAAACATGTTTTTTGAGATTTGTAAAGCCTCTCTGAAGATTTATGTTAATGTTACAAATCAAGCATTCGACTGTTTTGGATTCACTATCCAAAATATAAATATTGTTTGAGTGTTCGTTCGATCCGATTATTCCTTTTTCAGTTTCAAATTGTTTTTCCAATTCAGTAAGATCAGGGGTGTGGTTTATGGATGTGATAACAGGTTCATCAGATTCATTAGAAGTAGGCAACCCATATGAGATGGACAAATCAATTGCTTGAGATTCTTCAGCTGGTTGAGATTCTCCAGTGATGATATCATCTAATACATCATGTTGCTCGGTTAGATCATTTGACGTTCCCGGTTGTTGACAAAATGTGGATACAATGGGTGATTTATCATGTGATATAATAACAGATGATGCAGATAAGTCAGTATGTTTATCACGTAGCAAATGCCTTATTGGGAAATGTCCACAGAAGGCACACATAACAGTTGTTGACCGTTCATAGATATATTGCTTGCACCCACACTGAGTACAAGCTCCTCTGATATCCCCATTAATGTCTTCCCCAATTATGTATTTCTCCATTCTATTTACTACAATTTGAAAAATTTGTAATAAAAAATTGATTGCAGTAAAAATTTAAACTTCTAAAAATTTTTTCTCATCCTCAATTTATAGTCAGTCTATATCCTTTGTATAATGACACTTTACAAGCTTCAAATTAAAGATTCTTCCAAATCCTGAAGCCCTTTAAGGTTTTTGGATTAACTTTTGATCGTTAATGATTTAGAGCGAGCTTGTGAAGTTAATAAAACATAACACTTATTAAAAACTTTGAAATCCTTTTTCATATGTGATAAAAGCAAAAGATTTTGTGAAAAATCTTAATCTAGAATCCAAAGGAAATGAACGAACTAAAATTTAAAAAGACTTTAAAAATTTGGCCTTCCTATGTAAAACTCAGCAAAAAGTCACATTTTGAACCAAAATTTGAGACTCAAGAGTGATTCAAAAGTAATTGAACTAATCAAATTATTAAAAGTCCCTTTCCATAGATGCTTGTTCATGCATGCATCACACAAGTTGCATGAAATGACACAAGTTTCATGAAATTCCAATGAATGAAAACTCAAATGCTTTTTCAACTATATATGGTGAAAGTTAGAAATCTGACCTTAAGAGAAGGAAGTGTTGAAAATACTAATAAAAATTAAAATTCGAATGTAAAAAGAAATTCATATTCACTTTAAAAAAAATAAAATTCAACAATGACTTGCAAAAAGTTGTCACTGTTAAAGAAGTCAAATTACAGTACCCATAATTTTCTGTAATTCTATGAAAACTGATTCAAAATCTTTGATTAAATTAATAAAATTATTTACGAGAATCTCCAAACAGTCAAAAAATAGTATAAATCTTTTCAAATTCCTGATCAATTTCAAAAAACCTTCCTTTAAAATATATCAAGAATCTTATTTTGACAAGAAGTAGTTAAATAAGTGTTGCAATCAAACTTCATGAATTTATAGACAGAATGTTTAGAATTTCACTTCAATTTTCATGGTTTAATTTTTAAGAATCTCAACTGGATGGATTTCTGCCTACAGATGGACAACAACACTGTAAATTAAAATGAAGAAATTTCTTTCTATTGCAATAAAAAAAAAAAAAAAATTAACTAGATCAAAATTTGGAAAAAATACATGTATCAAAATTCATAAAATATATAAATTTCAGTTTTTGCCCATATTTCATTGTTATTTATTTATTTATTTATTGTATTTTGTTTTTGTTTTTGTTTTTTATTTTTTTAAGTCTAGAAATTGATAAAGAATTCATATAATTTAATTTTGCAAAGGCTGCAAAGCTTTTATAAAACCAAAATTTACAATGCCAATATAGATGCAAAAAAAGGTGGTGTATAACCAATCGAGGGTGGACTAGCTAAGAAACACCTGCCACTTTTTTTATTTTGACATAGTGGCTGAGTTGCAGCGAGGCAAGATGGAATCCTCGGCTAAAATTGATCTTCGTCGCTGGACTTTTTTACTATATTCCTTGGCCAAGAAAAGTGTCAAATTTTGTTTTAGTAAATACGAACAAGAAAATGTAAACAAGAAGTTTGCGAATTTTGATTGGTTCTTTTTATCAACTGCCGAAATTTAAACTGACTGGTGAGATCATGCTACTTTTTCATCAGAATCATAAAAAAAGAAGTAGCAAGGTCTCCATGCTAGGGTGGACCACACGCACACACAACTCCGTCACTCCGCGCATCATCGGGCATTATCACTCATAGTTTTATTTTCTCAGGACCCTCCTGGCACACAACAAAATCTTCCAAACTTCGCAATCTCAGTGCACTGAAAAGACTTTAAGCGTTCATGCAAAACCGAAGCAAAAAGTATATTTAAAACAAGCAAGTATATGCAAAATGAATGATTTTGAAAGTGTACCAAAAGAATCATTATTGGAATCATGGTGTGTAATATGCATATGTTTGTTTGCTACACCAACACTGACAAGTAAAACCAAATAAAAGTGGTAGAAAGTGCTCAAAAAATTCTCAGATCAGATCTTACAATAGACGACACGAGCGCTAGACACGAGCTTTCTTCAGATTTTCAGAATGTCATATCTATTATGAATACCCTTATCCAAGCTTGGATCAAGATAAATAAATTCAATGCGGGTACTTTTAATTAGCCTCGATCCTGGAGAAAAAAAATAACAGCCTGGCGCCTCGACGCCTTCTTGAGGGGCGCAACTGCACGGGGTGTGAATCAATCGCGAAGGTGTTCCGCAAGCTTAGCTTGTTTTTTTACACTTGCCTTACTTTGATGATGACAAGTTTAGTTGACCAATGTGTTAAAAAATAGATCCTGTCAGATGCAAATCACAACTTTGTGACCCTGTCAGATACCAACCACAAAATCACGACCCTGTCAGAGAAGACTTTTGTTGTATTTGCGACCCTGCCAGAGATGCCAAGAGCTTGAAAAAGGGACCCTGACCAGCGGCACGTCCCCGTACCCTATTTTGCCTAAGTGCCCCTCCCCCCCCGGGGATGTACCTATCTTAGGATTGAGTTTGTCAATGTAAGTTTTCTTCTCTTTCCGGTTTAATGAAACTACCAGATTTCTCTGTCGCCTATAATTTGCCACATCCTCGTCGTCGTTGGTTTTATTTGCAAGATTTTTTAATTTAGAACGCTTCATGATGGATTTTCTGAGGACTTTCGTCATGTACGGCTTATTATTTGCTCTGAGAAATTTGGTTTGGAAAGGAGCATGCGTATCAATAATTTGCTGAAAGTTTTGATTAAAGCTGTTGAAAGTCAAATTATCATTTAAATAATAGTTTACATCTTGTAAATATTTAGCTAAGTTGAAGTTTTTATAATCTCTGTATTCAATAGTTTTAGGTTCAGTTTTCTTGAATTTTGTCATAAACATCGTATAAATCATGCTATGATAATCACTGATACCAGTTTCTATGATACCTGAGTGTTTGAGGGAAAAATTTTGATTTGAAAGTATTAGATGAATGCATGAACATTTTGCCGATTTATAGCAAGTATTTTGGTTAATATGCGAATATAAGCCATGAATCTCAATAAAAGACTTCATATTGGTATTCCATGATTCAGCATTAAAATCATCAACCATCATCTATTATCATAGATGTCAAAGGAATCAGACAAGAATTGAAGATATTGCTCTAACTTAATTGTTGAGCTAGGATTTCTATAGATTATAAAAAGAAGCCATTTTTTTTTCTAAGGTTTAATTCAACAAAAAGAACTTGATGATCACGATCTTCCTTTATGAGACGAGAAAGAATATCCGAACGAATAAAGGTTAGTAGTCCTCCAGAAGAATTAGACCAGTCTAACCTGTAGGGTTTTTTAAAACCTTCTAAGCAAAATTGACTCTCTGGAAAAGAAGAGTCCAGCTTGGTTTCAGAGATACTAAAGATATGTTCTTTCAGATTCAGAGCTAGGTATTTTAGCTCTTTTAGATTGAGATGAAGTTTCTTCTTTGATAGACGAGATAAATCAATATTTCCGTTATTTGTGATTTTGATGTTGTTTGTCTGACAGAATTCTTGCAGTTTAGAATTTAGAGGTTGTAAAGGTTTACATTGCGCCTAGTCTTCCACTCTCGTTTCAGCAAAAATCCCTTCTTTTATCATAAATTTAACAGTCAGCCGTTTTCGAATACCAATCTGAATAACTTCTCAGTACGTTTCAATTCGGACCTAGTCCACATTTTAATTACACTTACAATTTTTTAAGGTTGTTTGGCCTGTGAAATCATTAGCGATGGGGGAAATACAAAATTTTGAAAAAATCCCTCTTAAAATGTAAAAATCTACAACTGGGCCAAGAATGAGCTCAATTGGACTTTCAGTTTTACGATGCATGGGTGGTACAATGGTTTCTCCCCTAAATATAGGGAATGGGAAAAGAACCTATACGGTAACTTTAGAATTTTCCGTAGATATCGGGTCCAGTACACACAATTTGGTTTAAAAATCTAATATGAAGACTTTCTTAAACCTATGGCTATGACGATAAAGCTTTCTGGTCTTTTCTGGTCTTTTCTTGGTCTCTGGAGGCCCCCGGCGGTCGCCCCTCAATTCACGCACTCACGTATTTACCATATTTATTTTCGAAATGCATGCAATCCCGAGTTTTCAAAATCGGGGAAACTTTAATGTATTTCGCGGAAATAGGGGAACATTTTGTAATTCACGCATTCACGCATCGCTAAATTCAATTTTCACATATTTTCACATATCACACAAGAATCTAGCTCCACGCATTCACGCAAATTATTTCGAAATTCACGCATTCACGTAACGAAAAAAGCCCATTCACGCAATCACGCAATCCGCTGGGGGCCTCTTTATGGACCATAAAGGCCCATAAATCTTAAACAAAACTAATTGGAAACTTGGAGTGGCGGAACAAAAATTGGATTATTTAAAGGATAGAAGTGTTGGCAAAGTATTGATATGGGAGGACTACTGCTGTAAAAAGAGAGATTTACAGTCAAATAAAAAGTAGTATTAAGTTTGATTATCGTTTTTATAGAATCAGCATTAAAAGGCACTTCAAAATGCATGACAGATGAATTCCATTGCATTGGCTTTGCATTATTAGCTTTATGCATTGAAGGATTTAGAAAAGCTATAGCAAAAAAAAATGGATGGCATTTCTTTTGATTTCGTTTTTGAACGATGAACAAAATTGTCTTATTTTTGAAAATCGAGTTAAGAAGTATGTGTTGTTGATGGCTTTAAAAGTGAAATGGATTGTTGATATGATATGCTTTCAGATGTAGATTGTGTAAATACTTTTTATGTTTGCCGTTTAAGAAAGCATAACCGGAGAATATACAATAATTGCTTGTAGTTTTTATCCCATTTCTTGGAGTTTATGAAAATGAGAATCTACTTGTCAATATTCGTGACTTTGGGAAAGACGTGCTATGAAAACCATTTGTTGTTTCAGTCCAATCAAAGACGTGTAAAAATATCTGACATGATAGCAACAGGACAAGTCAAAAGCGGTTAGGACATCGTTAATTTCTTTCAAAATTCACGTCATAATTGTTTTTTTTTTATCAACATATTTAGTTTTTGCAACAGAGGTATACGCGTGATATGGAATGCAACAATCAATATCAGATTAGAAGCTATTCAATTTTTCATTTACAGTCGGCCATTGAATCGACAACACCAATTATTTCGTTGCAAATTACCGCTGATTGGCTTAAACTACCGTCATTCTTCGTTTGTGCGGCCACAGAATCTTTGGACGACAATTCTCAGTGTGAGTGAATATAGATGAACCGAGAAGTTAACCCACCATGCTAAAAAAATATCTTTGAGCCATTGCAACGAGTGACGTATGTAAACATAGAATCTATCCATATCAACTATGTCTATTCATTGTTTTGATAAATGTTAGGGCTCAGCTGGAAGTCGAAAGTTTCCGGAGGACGTAATTACTTTGCCATTTGAATTTCCGAGCAAAGAGCAAGCAGTGTGATTCACATATTTCTTTTGGAAAACGTGAAATTTAGGGAATCAGATGGTACAGTTTTGTCAACTGTCAACTGCTACAATTGGTTACATTGACCATAGGCAGTGACAAAAAACACACTGTTTACTGGTAATCATGCTCTTCTTAAGTGGCCCGGACTGTTCTAATAACGACGAGACCGATCGTTTTCCACAAACATGTAAAGCCATAAAATAAGACAGATTTTAAGAGCAGATCCGATTTTTGATCATATATTGAGAGAGGGTTGAAAGAATTAAAGCATGATCAAAATCCGATAAATGTACAATAAGTAAGAGAGAAAAAACAAATTGATTTTTAATACCATGATTATAAGAGTTAATCGTGTCTGTGAGATTGAACTTTTAAGAACATGTGCATGTGTCCAATACTGCCAGAATAAACTGTAGATATTTTGAAAATTTTAAGTCAGGCTTAGCAAAACCTTAGTCGAATGCTTGACAAAGTGATACATTTTGAGCCACCCCTCATAAATCGCATACCCGTAGCTTACACCAATCAAACTGGCCTTATTCGTTGGATCATTTCTTAATGCAATTTCCTTATATTTATTTTCTACATTAAAATGAATTTTGAGTAAAAAAGACATGGAGTTGAATTGAGCTTAACATGAATGTGAGCCAACGAAGGAAGGGGGCTTCGCGTCTTTATTGTTTCTAATAGCTTGATAAGAGGTTACAGATTTAAAAGCATAAAGCTATTTGATTCTATTGATTGCTTATGTAGTCTCATCTTATTACTTACTGACAATGTGATGATGTTAAATTAGCCGTCAACGACAAGAGAAAAAGAGAGAGAGAGAGAGAGAGACTCTTTATGTTTTATCAAAACGGTGAGAAATGTTTCTTATCAGAAAAATGGCTGGTCATGTCCCGTCTAATAGGAGAACAGTTGTTGATTTGTGTAAGAGTTTTTCCAGAGAAAAAAATGACGATTGTTATATGGTGGTGATGCCAAGATGAAGTGTAGTCAACTTTGGTTGGTTAAAAGTTGCTTCCTTGATCTTTGCAGACATGTCATGCAACAGATGTTCGAGTCACATTTCATGTTTTCGTGATACATCATTTCGATGCTTAAAGAGAAATATACTAGAATTTTAAGCATGCGTTTTAAGTTTGCTTTATTTTGTAAAACAACCTATAAATCTTCCATAAGCTAAGTCCTTTCTTAGCCCCAAATTAACGCCCGAATTTCACTGTTTCGTTTTATGAGTGAGTTGAGTTGATCTCAAAATGTCATTTTCTGTTTCTTTTTAACATTTTGTAATTCTGGTTGGGAGGAAGTCATACAGTCATACATACAGTTTGATGGAAATCTGTGGTATGTCCTGCTCTCAACTGACTACGTTATGTTGGTTGAAAATAATCACGAGCTTCTAAGAAAGTATTTCTAAAGGTCTAAAATGTGCAAAATCTTAAATTTACAAAGCTTTTCGAATATCAATCCATCGCCAGGTTACATTTAACGTAACTTGGTGATATCCGAAAAGCTTCGTAAATAAAAATAGTTTTTGAAATTTTAATTTTTTGGCAAACTTTGACACATGAAATACAATTATTGCACGTGAATTTAGAAATGTTACCAAATATATAAGTGACAGCGTGTTTAAGATTCGTTTAATTAAGAGAAAGTTTTACCTAGAAGTGTCTCTTTAAAATAGCGGCGTTTAAATGAAGGAGTTGGGGTTTGTTATAAAAACAAACATTATCCATAAAACGATTGAGTTTGTTTTCATGATATAAACTAATTTGATGTCTCGATTTCATTTTGGTTTTTAAGAAAATGTGGCTGTACATTTAACGCAAGTCATTCATGTTATATCGACGCTTTTGTGAGTTATTAGCTAGCTAAATAGAAAAAGATTGTTATAAAAGACAGAATTCATCAGGGTCTTCTATTTTTATTCCTAATCAAACGATCGAGTTCAGTTTTGACAGTAATATCATAATATAAAAGAATTTGCAGCAAATTTCGTGTGCGGTTCTCAATTTTGGATATATTCAGCGTAGCGTTTGGGCATCAAAACGTAGCTTCGGTTCTATCAACTCCATCTGAAGGGCTGTTTATCATATCAAGAAATATTGCGACACTTTGTTGCCGCTCTTTTGTCTAAAAGTGTCTAATACATTCAAGCAAATGCTTTCGTCCATTTAGAAAAATAAACAAAACACTAGAGACACCATCTGTCACCATCAGGATGCATCTAGCCATCAAGCTACTCTGCATCACCATCCTACCCTGTCTTGTACAAGCAACAGTCGAATATGATAGAGAAGGTGGCTACATCATCGGAGCCATCCTACCTATAACTAAAGATGGACCAAATGGAAAATGCACAGTATTGAACCCTGAAGGTATTATATAATTCTTTAGTTTACTTTATACTAGTCAGCTAAAACTTTCAATTCTTTTAAAAAGGGGGACCCTTGCTCGACGTTAGTGGTGATGATTTCATTCTCTCTCAATACACAGGTGCTGCACATGCTGAAGCTGTCAAACTAGCCGTGGATCAAATTTCTACTTCCGCAAGATTCACCAGTCTTATTTCATCCAGCAAGATCGGTTACAACATTCGCGATAGCTGTAGTGATGCAGTTGTTGAACGCGAAGTCATTTACGAATTCAACAAAGCTGCATTGGCATATGCAACCAACAACAGTGCACCAAAACCTGTCGACATTGTGTTGTCTGCTTTCACTTTGGATTCTGTAAATTCATTGCATCTGTTGAATGTGGAATCAATCCCACAAATCAGTTACTCAAAGGTAAATCGAACAATTAATTACATATTTAAAAATTTATTTGCGTAGTAGTAAATATGGTAACATGTCATATTGAATTGTAATTTCTTATAAACGCGTCACCAATCATGTTGATCATAGTTTATCTTCCTGCGGTCGAGGACTGCCGTGAATGAGTATAGAGACTATTACTTATATATTACTAGAATGTTACTTATTTTCTCCCAGTTATTTACGAAAAGCTTGGAAATCCAATCCTTAAAGTCCGCACCGACAACCTTTTCGCCTGCAACTCCCCCCCCCCCATGACACCAAATCTATTTTTGATCACTCAGATTGATCTTAATATTAATATTTATATTTCAAATGTAGATGTATATCCAGGGTAGAAGTAAATTGGAGGCAATTTTATTACTTCAAACTCAGAGTTCCACGGCGCTGAGTCGATCTTCATAAGCTCTATAAATATATATGGGCATTATCTATCGAATAAATGCATTCAAATACATTATATCCAGGATAATGAGTGAAAATGAAGAAATTTCTTCCATTTCTCGTATCTTGATTAACTCGGACAAGATTTTAAACTATGGGTTCAAAGCAACTTTAAATATCTCTATTCTCCTATTTCAACATTCTAAACACAGTTTGACTTCATCTTTTTTCATGAATAGGATAATGCCAAGTTGATGCAGATGACGAGTGCACAAGGATTAGCCGTTCAAAACTTGATCAGTGTGTATCCGGAGAACACCATGGCTGTCCAAGTGGTTATCGACCTCATAAACGAGTACAACCTGCAATACGTTCACGCCATTTTCTCTGATGATTACCAAGGAAACCAAGCATCCAAGCTTTTGACCAAATCTCTGAAGACCAGCAAAAATTGTGCTGATGTATACAACTTAGACGACTCCACCATCGACTCCACCATCATTACAATGAAATCTAAACCATTGATTAAGGTTGTCCTTATGCATTGCGCAAAAGAGGTCGAAAAAAAGTTCTACAAAAAACTTGTAGACGAAGGCTTGACGGACTACATCATTTTCTCAACTCAAGATTGGAGCAAGGATGAGGATTCCCTGGCGCCTTACAGTGCTGTCACCCAGGGAATGATCTACATCCACCCCGACAGAGACATCAACAATTTTGAAATCAGAATGGGAAGTGTCACAAGACCATACACCAGTTCACCATGGTTAAAAGCTTTATATGAGAGTTATGGTGGTGATGAAAGTTGTACTCCCGTCTCAGCATCCAGTAAATGTACCAAAGCTGAGGGTCAGGTCAAAAGGGAAGTCTCAAAAGCATCCTCGTCAGCCATCTACACTTATGAGTCCGTCTACACTATTGCTGAAGGATTACTGAAAGGTCGCAATTTACTGGACACAGTCAAAGGTCTTGACTTGGTCATCGAATACCTTGGTAGAAACGATTTACGATACAACCAGTATTTGATTGCTGAAGGCACAAGATACGTGTTGAAGAACTTCAAAAAATCCAGTTCGCAAGCAGTCTTTGTTGGGACATGGGTGAAACAACCGAACAGAGAACCGTTGAGGTTGAGCAAACAAAACATTGAATGGAAAAATGGTAGCAAAGAAACTCCAGTCTCATCGTGCAGTCCAACTTGTGCTCTTGGTTATTACCGAGAGTTCACTGACAATGCCGTCAAATGCTGCTGGGAATGCAAATTATGTCCAAACGATACCTTTAGCAATATCACTAATTCCGACCAATGTTTGAAGCCGTGCGAAGGTTGTGTTGTTAAACCAGACAAAACAGGTAGACTATTCAAGTATATACTAATCTTATAATAACTGCTTTGGAACGCATCAAGGAAGAATAATTTCAAACCAACGCCCTCGGCTTTAAAGGTGTTTCAGTATTGAGCTTCAGATAAATATTTTCTATATCTGTTGCAAAGTCGTTGTAGTTTTTGTTGAAAGTAACACAGAGACCAACCATCGCTCTGTGATTGCATGCTATGACGTCACTTTTTTATTCAATCGGATTTCAGTAGCTGGCAGATTTCAGGCCTCTCGCACAGGTAGTGATTGGAAATAACACAGTTGAACCCTACAGAAGTTAAAATATGTATCCTCTAATTTGCTGGCTTTCCTACTGTACAAGTATGTATGTATAAAATGCTGAAATCAAATGATGTAAGATCAAAGCACTTGATTGAGAACGAGCCAGAGATCCTTGTAATGTAGCTAGCAGTAATAAGACTGTCGAACGTGCTAACCGCACTGGCTCAACTTCAGTATCTTTCAAATCATGCGTAGGCCCAATTGTAAATTTCATTGCTTGGGGGAAATTTTAGCATTCCTTAAAACGTTTTAGCCTTGTTTAGGCTAAAAACTCGTCCCCAGGCCCCAAAAATCATAATTTTGAAAACAATGAAAATCAAACCCCAGATATTTACCCAAGGAACAAGTGTGCAAAGTTTCAGCCAAATCTGACCATTTTTGAAGTCTCCAGACTGCCCCAAAGTTTTAGC
>JAUJPO010040946.1:0-18348 GCA_032270745.1 Tiaropsis multicirrata | reverse complement strand
AAAAGCTAAAACTTTTTTAAAAGAATACAGTAGAGAATAATGTCTGATAAGCACCAAGCAAGATTTATTTTTGTCGGGCCAAAATACTGCACCGACTTTATATTTTGAATTGATGCGTTTCTAGAATCCATGATGATAGTTTTTTAGCGTTGAGGACGCAAGTATTGATGTGATTGTAAAATTTGCAGTCATTGGACATCACCACACCAAGGTCTTTAACGTATTGACATTCTTAGATTGTTGTGTTTTTGCTGCTTTTGTAGCTTGTTTGGGACTTTATTCCGTATTTTGGCCATATCGCAGTAGCTCAAATTTCACGCCATTATTAAACTCCGTGTTGTTTTCCTCAGACCACAAATATATTGTATTTAGGTCATCTTGTAATTTCTGTGTGTCGTCTACATTTTTGTCGTCTACATACTTTTAATGACTCTAGTATCATCAGCAAAGCTTCCTGCAGAAGAATGCTTTTAAAATATTTTCATCAATGTCACCAATGAGTACGAGAAAAATAAGCAGGCCAAGAACACTTCCTTGTGGAACTCCTGAAATGACAGGTGAAGGGTTTGATGGGACTTCGTCAGAGAAGTGAGAAAACTGGGTCGGTTTTTCGAGGTTCTGACAAAGCCCTAGGTACGTCCAGGTGCACTGTAAGGGTAGGAAATTTGAGAAAATTTTATAATTAATTTAATACAATGTTTTCTTTTTGTAATCAAGTTTGTAATCACAAAAGCTGAGTCCAGAAATTTGCAGTGCTTCGGCTAAACATAGAATAACAAATATTGGAATAAAAGGTCTGCGTTAAATAGAAAATAGTAACTCGCATTTCTAAAACAGCAACTCGCATTTCTAAAACAGCTCAATGAATTAATTTTAAGAACCAATCAACGTTCTTTTCATTGCTGATGGGCTGCTGACTTGGTATCTGGCCTATTACTTTAAAAGAAGAAACTTTCACGTTTTTCGCGTGTTTTGCTCAAATTCTCGAAAGATTATTTCAGGAAAATTCTCAGGAAGGTTATTCGCGAAAGTTTATTCTGGTGAATTTTTTTTTCTTTCAAAATTTGCAAAAGTTTATTATATAATAATAAATCTCTTTTATCACCTATCAGATTATGACGATACTTAGACTGGAAAATAAACATGAAAATTCGTTTTTTAACTGCCAAAATGCTATTAATCAATATCTATGGAAGCTGAAATCTGAATATTTCATATTGTACATTTTAAAATGTAAATATTTTACTTAAACAGAGTCCATTCGCGAAAGTTTATTCCCGCGAAATTTTCTTAGACATCTAATTCGCAAAAGTTTATTCCCGCGAAACGCAAAAATTTGACACACGAAAGTTTCATCTAAAGTAACCCGATCGATTGCCTTTAAGCGAGTTTGTATTTATTAAAGGAATTTTTAGAGACTTTTGTACTAAAGAACGACGTGGCCTCGAATTGGAAGATGAATAATTATATGTTAAAATGTAAAGAAAGTATTTTTACAAAAAGATTTTCTATTTTTGAGTGGCAACATAACAATTTAATTTGTAAGATTTATAATACGAGGTGAATAATGGAAAGAAATAACTATCCTTGATATGATAATCATCAAGCTTAAAAGAATTCATGATGAGACTACAATGGCTCAGACTGGGGTTTTAGGCCCCCCTAAAAATTTAGGTCCCCCTGAAATCTAGGTACCCCCTGTGAATAGATACCCCTAAAGAACACACATTAGTAGGTGCCCCCTGTGATTTGGCAACTCGTGTAATTTAAGGAAATCCTTACGAACCACTCCTGAATCTCATAGAATTGAGGCTTTCAAGTTCATGAATCATTTAACAACACTATGCTACTGAAGATTTTTTCAGCCCCCAGACCTTATAATAAGAAAATAGGTACCCCCTGAAATCAAAGGTACCCCCTAAAATTTTGTTAAATTCCAGTTTTAAATTTTGATTGGGGGTAAAGCTATGAACACATAAAATTAAAAAGTGTTAATCATATTATTTTTCAATAGCTTTATTTTTAGCCCTTTATAAGGGCTGATTATTATTAAATTTTCAAAATATAGATAGTTGACAAATCAATATGGGCTGTTCTTTTGCTTCTCATAAACATTTCTCCTGTGAAATATCCTATACACGTTTTTTTTGCATATGTCTCATATAAATAATTCAAATTTTCTACAATCCTCTTTCACAGCATAAATTACTAATAGATTCTCTTCTCTTTTTTCATTTCATATGGCAAGGAAATTTGAATATTTGATGAATTCGAAAAACGTTATCATTGCGCAATCTTTCCAGACTGTTAAAATTGATTTTTCATGTTATATTATTTTAGGCGATATCAAATTCGAAATTTAAAGTGTAGTTTATTTAAGTTATTTTAATGAAAATATGGATCATACCGTATGTGTCATGCTATGTCAATCATTTTTTATTTGGCATCATCCCAATTCGATTTATTGATGTTGCATAATAATTGTTTTAAATTGATTTTTCTGCTTTTTATTTGTGTGTACAAAATTATGGTTGATCACTTAAAAAATATATATTTCTCTGATGTGTTCTGAAAAACTGAGTTTTTTTCCTGTCTGGTTTAATAAGGTTTAAACAATTTGTAATACTAGTATTTTTTCTTAAACCTAATACATGCTTAATTATTATAAGCATAATAAGATCTGAGGGTGAGGCTCACTGTTATTATGCCTGTCTGTCCGTCTGTCTGTTTGTGTGTTATACTTTCGTTTTCACTCAGTAGCGCAGCGACGATAGCGCGTAATGTTAAATTCTTTAGTTTATTACACTTTGTTTGTTTTGAACGGAAAGAACTATTTACTCAAGCGCCAGCAGTACAAATTTGCAGCATGCGACGCAGCTTACGTCTATTATTTTAAAATAATGGTGACATGCTAAATATAATTCACATAATGAATAGATTGGATGATGATGGTTATATAGCTTATATACTATACCTAGGTTCATCAACTAGTCTAGTGAAAGGGAACGAATATGACTTTTGAAGGATTATAAATTACTGTTATATCTATTTATTTCTGTTTTTTTCCTGGAATTTCCTGAATTTTTTCCCTCTTTCATCCCTTGATGTTTTGGCATGTTAGTTCATTTTTGGTACATTATTTTTTTATTTCTTCTCTTTGACATTAACAACTTTGTTCCTTATGTTTATAAAATTTGGTCAGGAGGCCACTCGTAAAGTATTTAACATTATTTTTATTTCTTCTCGTTGACATTAACTAACAACTTTGTTCCTTATGTTTACAAAATTTTGTCAGGAGGCCACTGGTAAAGTATTTTACAAAAAGAGTGTCACTAAAAACAGTTATATGTAGAAACCATCATTTTGTAGCATACTTTCATAGATTTCCATATAAAGTACTTTTTTTCAACACCATTTTCCTATTTTCATATATATAGAAATAAAACAAACATCCCACTAAAATACTAACACAGCTGCCTTGTTGCGACTGCCATCAAGATATCCACCAAACACAGCAACCACATACAATACAACCAAGATGAGAGAATTAAAACCACTTCTTGGGTTGGACGACTTGAACAGCAAATCACGTTTGGTCAACATTAAAGTACACACTTACGATGGCAAGGAAACATTATTGACCGTTGCTGCCGGTGACCAAGTCAAAGTTATTAAAGAACAACTACTTGGCGAAGCTGGAGCTAAAGATGTTTCAAACTACAAGGTATGATACTTTAAAAGATACTTCGCGGAAAGAAACTTTTGCGTTTTTCGCGCGTTTTGGTCAAATTTGCGAAAGTTTATTCCGCGAAAAGTTCTCATTAAGCTCATTCGCGAAAGTTTATTCTCTTGAAAAAAACTTTTTTTTTTCAAGATTCGCGAAAATTTATTATCACGATACTTAGGTTGGAAAATAGACATGAAAATTCGTTTTTTAACCAAAAGGCTATTATTAAAAAAAAAGGCAAAAATTTCGCGAATTTCTTGACAAGCCAAAGTTTCTTCTTTTAAAGTACACGTTTAATTGAAATCTTAGGTTTCTTGTTATTAAGTGTTCGGTGGAACTCAATCCCTAAACACCTAATGAATAATAACCCAAAGCAAAAGTCTTGTTTCTTTAAAAAAAGAAGACCCGAAAACGCAATAGCATTTAGAAGTGTTTTGATTTCATTCAAAACAAACAGTTGACAAAAGAATTGTAATCTGTCTTTTACATTTTATTTTTAATTAACGAAACTGTCGGTACCAATCACAGATTTGAGTAATAACCATAAAATTCGATTCGTCGATTGTTTTGTCCAATTTACGTCTCCGTCTACGTCCGCCGAATGTTCATTTTTATTAAAGGGGGTTCTTTCTATTTTTCTTTGTTTTGGTGTCTTAGGTAGTGATGTTAGCAGGGAATAAAGTGCTGGAAGATCAACACACCATTCAACAGGAAGGTATCATTGACGATGATCAGTTCCTCATCTGTCGTAAGCGAAGAAATGTCACCAGCCATTTTCGAAAATCATTCTCTTACTCAAGTAAAGGACCTGATCTCACAGTGATTAAAAAATGCACTGAATATTTCGGTGAGTAATGGTTGCTTGTTTAGTTCTTTTTAAACCAGTTTTTGCGAATGTAAATACTTACAAGTTTGTTAGTTTTAAAAGATCTGTGAAACAAGCGATTTTAAAGCCGCCTTGTTTTTATATCATATATTTTTCAAACCACGACCAAGATCGTAAAAATTTGCTCTTTCTGCGGTTTGTTTTTCGAAAGGCATACGTAAGGCAATACAAATTTAATTTCATGTTTTATATGCATACCAACCGGCATGGGTCGGTGGGTCGGTAAAATTAAAATTTGTCGAAATAACTTTTTCCTCTTTAAAATTAAAATACAAAATCTTCAGCTTCTTAAACTATTTAAGAACCTTTATGGTGTAAAAAAGAAAACTCGATATTAATTTTTTTTTTTCGCTTTGCGTGCAGTCAAAGAATTTTTCCCAAAGATTAGTTTTACTGACTAGAAGCCCCATTTAAAAACCCATCACCACGTTTCGGTGTTTAGAGCTCTTTGCACTTTTTAACAATGATTTTTTAACTTGAAACTTGGTAAATACTGAACCGAATTTAAAAAGTTATACCTCAAAATTTAACTTAGACATTCCTCTATCTAATGAAATGATAATAAAAAAAAACTATTTTTCGGCTCCAGGAGACCTCCAAAAGTATTTCCGGTATAAGTTACAAAACTCGTTCTTTAATCATTATTTTGTTCTCATATCATTTTCAGAAGAAGAAAAAGGATCAGGAGCTACCAGTCCACCACTAGGTTTTGCTGGAATGTTTGATTTCTTCGGTGAATTGAAAAGGATTCTGGTATCGCTAACAGAAGTAGCCAGTCTAGTTCAGCACGTCAATTGCGAGGAAGGATCATCAGCAAGCTCTGGAGCATTCTCAACAAATAGCGATGAAATGGAAACTGAAGAGGTTGAGATTAACGTAAGTTCGTTCTACTTCATTCATTTGGATCCTACAAGCAGACAAAATGTGCAATGGAGAATATGTGTGATTTGGAGCTGCCAAATTGAGCCCATTGAAGTTTTCCGTAGTAAAGTCTCTTAAACGAGTATGGAGAACGAAGCATCGAGACAAAAATTAGTCACTTTTATTCAAGCAATTTTTAGAGACTTTTGTACTAAAGAACGACATGGTCTCAATTTGGCAGATTATAATTATATGGTTAAGAAGTGCTTTGTCGTATTTAGTTTGACAAGCCTGATACCGTGTAAAATCACTAATTTAGTGCGCCCTCTAATTAGTGCGGATGGTTTTTTTTTACCTCTATTTATTAGTACAGGTGAGTTTTAGGGAATTTTCGATTTAACCTCTAATTTAATACAGAAATTACCTCTAATTTTACCTCTAATTATAGTGCTGATCAGGTTTGATATTAGGTGAAACTAGGACATTTTCGCTTTCATTAGCTTTTAAAAGCTCAAAGATAATAATGTCGAAAGAAAAACGGTCCTCTTCTTCACCATCTTCACTCTCTTGCATATGAATATTGGTTCTTTTCTATGTAAGTTTTGTAAAATCACAATTAAGGACTTTAGACTAAAAATGTCAAATCATTTTTTTACCTTTAATTTAATGCGGTTTTGATCTGAATTTTTTCCATCTATTTGCGGGTTTGAAATGTAGAAATCTAGCTATTTTATCCCCTCCTATTATCAGTGCAACATCACCAAAATTTTGTCCTATTTGCCGCATTAAATTATAGAGAAAACAAGTTTTGAATTTTAAAATGAAAGGTTCCGACAGAAGTTCAATCTGATTCTGTCTAATTTTTAGGAGACTCCCAGAAGGCACTGAAAGTTGTTTTAACGTCCAAGGAAAGTTGTTTTAACGTCAGAACGTTTTTTTAACGGCAGAAAGTTGTTTTAACGGCAGAACGTTTTTTTAACGTCAGAACGTTTTTTTAACGGCAGAACGTTTTTTTAACGGCAGAAAGTTGTTTTAACGTCAGAACGTTTTTTTAACGTCAGAACGTTTTTTTAACGGCAGAAAGTTGTTTTAACGGCAGAACGTTTTTTGGACGTTGGAACAATATTGGAATAACGTTGTGCGCCTGCTGGGCGCATTCTGGGGTTTTTTCGAGTGGATACCATTCTTGGAAATTTACTGATAAATCATTACATCATCATATCTTCAACACAGTCGGAAGGACGTCATCTCAATGGGTGACGGTGCAGAAGCGCGAACTTTGAAACCATTTTTAAGGAACGCAGTGGCAGCTGAGTCTGAAAAAAAAGAAGAAAAGAAAAAAATCTGAATACGTTTTACGTTCGTGTGCAATTGCATAAAAAAATGTCAAAAGTTAAGCCCGGTCTCCACTCAGAGCGCGCAGCTCTCGCCCTTTATGTTTCTCTGTTCTGATTGGTCTCGAAAATAACATTACGTCAGTTTGTTACGTAATGTTATATCTCAGACCAATCAGAACAGAGAAACGTGAGAGACGCGCACTGCTCTCGCTAAGTGGAGGCCAGCCTTTAAGACAAAATCTAATTTTTTGAGACTACTTTTTGTAAGCTATCGGAGTCAAAAGGATGCAATGTATTCATTTTCTTTTCTTTTCTTCTTAATTATGCTACGTGAATTCATGGTATGTACCTTAAGGAGATAAATTTTCGCGTGGATTAATTTTCGCAATTTTCGCCAAACTAAATCCTTACGAAATTTTTATTTCATGCATTCTGCCGAAAACCCATAGGAAAAGAAAATATTTTAAGAAATTATGTTAAAAACAGGCAAATTCGCAAAAAAAAAAAAACCCGCGAAAATTAATCCCATTAAGGTATTACGTAATCTTTTTACATACCAAAACATCCTTAAAAGTGCGGCCGGGTGTTTACCATTAAGGTATTTTTAATTTTTAACAATAAATCTAGCGGCGAGTGTCCAGCAGCATTTTGGGATTGTTTCGTAGAAAAGATTCCGTTATAGATATTATGAATTAAGAAAAATGATTCAGACAAATTTTTAGCGCGTATATTTTTCATATTTTATGGGTTCTTATCAACGTTGTGTTCTGACGTTAAAACAACGTTCCGTACCTGTGCTAGGATAGGCCTTATTATGTTAAATGGAGGTATATGTCTCTTAATACAACACAGAAAAAATAAAATTTAAGGTTTTAAAAATAGTTGAGATTGGCCCACTTTATTCATTCATCTTACTGTTAAGCGAAAAAAAACACAAGAAGTTTGCCATCGCGGTTACAAAAAATATCACGCAGATGATTCTCCATTACGTAATGCATTATACGGAAACTAGTGCAAACAACCGGGTATGTACCGGACTGTATGAGCCAATTCATAATATCCATTACGTAATCTTTTATACGGAAGCACCATAAAAAGCCCTGGTGTTTGCCCTTAGTTTTGAATTTTAAACAAAGAAACTAGTGGCAAACATTCGGCTTTGTGGGAATATTACGTAATGCATATCATAAATCTGGACTTTTCACAAGTCTTTTGTTTCGTTAAACCTGCTTTTTGAACATATAACCAAGGAAAGTCGTTCATTTTTCTAAAATACGAATCATTAGCGGTAATCGAAAGGAATCAATAAGCGACCAGCTCATCCGGACTTTTTAGGTCGTTTCTGTAAGAAATGATCACGTTACGACCATGAATAACATTGAACTCAAGTTCATCTAAGATTGATAAATTTTTAGCGCCTATATTTTTTCACCTTATCTCAGCAGACTAATGTCCTAATAACATTCTGACGTCAGAGCAATACGTTTCTGTAGAAAAGATTACGAAACGATTATTTACGAACAAAAAAAAATTACGAACAAAAACAAATAAACAAACAAACAAAAAAAGTTATACAAAACCATTACTCGTTTCAAAATCTTCATGGGCAATCTTCCCTTGCAAATCCGATCGATGTTGTTTCAACTTTCTCAACACTTCACCATACATCACCATATTCTTCTGTTTGATGAACTTCAAATATTCAGATTCGCGCAACGTGATCACTCTCAGTATGGTTTTCTTCGGTGTACGTCCAAACTGCCCGAACAAGAAATGTAAGAAATATCCAATCACCAGGGAGAGGCAACCAATGATGGAGATGGCAATGGATACCTGATGAAAGATATTGTTCTTAAAGTTACGTCATGTTGTATAACCGTAGGCCACGTGCTCATTTTTTATGCACGTGTTTTTTTCTTTTGTGTTTTGAAAACATAGTTCACTTTTAGACCCTGAGATGGTCGGACGTCTTCTTTCTTGGAAATAATTATTTTAAGCACTATCAAGAAATTGAGCGAGGAAGCTCAAATTCGAAAATTTGTAACGAAAAGAAGAAGCCGAACTTCGTATAGCGAATCAGAAGAGCGTATCTCAAAAGGATGTGCGAAGAGATTGAGAACTAGAATATCGTAAATAATGAGTTGAAAATTTGAGAATAGAGCTATTTTGTAATCTTTCAACAAAGTAAATACAATAGGATACCACGAATAAGAACCACATCACCAACAAGACGTATTGATACAGCACGTGGATTGATATTTCACAAACAAAGCTATGGCTATTGTGTGATGAAGCACCCAGATTTTCAGCAGCTTCCTCCAAATCGCAAATACCCATGGAGGGTAGTAGAATATTTCCTGTGGATAGTAAATAACAAAAATTGGTGTAAAATGTTAAAAGTTCTATGATGTGTTGACGCACTCAAATGGTAGATAGATGCTTGATAAACCCTAATAGATGTTTTATAAACCATAATAGATGATTTATAAACCCTGATAGATGCTGGATAAACCCTGATAGATTCTCGATAAACCCTGATAAATTATCGATAAACCCTGATAGATGCTTGATAAACCTTGATAGATGCTCAATAAACCCTGATAGATGCTTTATAACCCTGATAGATTCTGGATAAACCCTGATAGATAGATAGATAGATATAATAGATATGCCCTCCGATGTCTCGGAATGGGAGTAGGAATCTCAGCGCTGCCAGACATTGGAACCCTATAGTTGCGAGCCGCAGAGCCATGGCGTATACAAAGACACTCGAACTACACGGAAGAACACACTCGCAGGTGTGGAACCTCGTGAGTACCGCCGCACACCACAATGCCTGGAATATCTACCCACAATCTTGTATCAGAGTTGTGGTACCCAATTTCCCTCACATGGCATGGGTTAACCCGGGAGAAGGAGCATTCACTTGCCAAGTGAATTGCAGTAATAAGGTGATTATTGAACTCGGACCTCCTTGACGGAAGGCAAGTACGATAACCACTATTATACCACTACGCCTATACCACTAAATCCTAATAGATGCCTGATAAACCCTGACAGATGCTGGATAAACCCTGATAGATGCTGGATAAACCCTGATAGATGCTTGATAAACCCTGACAGATGCTGGATAAACCCTGATAGATGCTGGATAAACCCTGATAGATGCTCGATAAACCCTGATAGATTCTCGGTAACCATGATAGATTTTCGATAAACCCTGATATATGCTATAAAAACCCTGATATATGCTTGATAAACCCTGATAGATGCTGGATAAACCCTGGATAGATGCTTGATAAACCCTGATAGATGCTCGATAAACCCTGATAGATGCTCGATAAATCCTGATAGATGGTCGGTAAACCCTGGATAGATACAACCACAAATCCATATAATGACGGCTTGTTACAGACTGAAAACTTAACGAGGATACAAACAGGATACAAATATTTCTATTCTGGCAGTGGGACCGCTTACGATTACTGACCCTATTTTTCCAGTGATAAGTGGGGTTCTATTGATTCGGATATCGGGGTTATTGAGCTATATAACGAGCTTTTTTGTACTATTGCCCTCCCAGTAGACAGGACAAAACGTTGTTTAGATGTTTACTGGGTTTAAGAGCGGTGCGCAAGAATCCTTCAACATATTGACATAAAATATTGAAATAGAACTGACCTGGTTTTACTACTCTTTTTCTGTACCTCAAACCAATATGGTTATCAGCTGTGCTGTCACGAGCCCAATCCACATAGTCGAGTCCGTAATTCCGATACTTGCCATTAAGGAGATAATCGGTGAAAAAGAACCCGAATAGGTTCACAACGACATAAGCACATTTGACCATGATATTTAAGAAGATTGTAATACGCAATCGTCCGATGGAATTGATCTTGTAATTAAAATAATTTCGGACGATATGGTCAGCATCTCCGGTCACAGATTCCAAAACAGACTTTAGGGAGATAAGATCAGAGTTGACGATCCTGAACAAGATGTACGGGAGATAATAAAAGACAGCTAAAGCGCCGATGAAAAACGGCATCCATTGAAATTGGAAGTAATAAACGCGAGTTAACTTCGTGCAAACGCCAATACCGATATTTGAAGGTGCCGAAGTATCGCATGGATGATAGCTTTCAGATGTGTAGCCATCCAAATTCAGCTTGTGGGGAATTCCCAAGTAGATGGCTTGGCTGCTAATCAAATCCCTTTCCTTGTAAACATACAGGCCTGAGATCCAACATGCAGCATGGACAAAGTCTTTAGAGATGTCCGATTTATGAGCTTGTAGGCAATTGATTTTGTCCGAAAAATATTGCGCTCCCATCACGACAGAAGCAATGAGCAGCATTTTGGTCATGAATATACGACTGAATTGGTCGCATGGTGAATCATGCCTTGGTTTAATTTTGATGGAGATGATGTCTTTGAGTGATCGGACAACAACCATTTTTCAATCAATTACCGGTCACGCAAGTTTAATTTTCGTTTAAATATGGATTTTCATCGGGTTTTACATACGGTTTGCGATTCTTCCAACGTACACAAAGCCTGTAAATGTTATCCTTTATTTCTGGAGTTTTCTAGATATCAGTAATTAAGGATATATTAAAATTGATCATAATTTAGACATAACTATATACCATAAAATTTCAAAATTAAAATGTGAACTTTAATAATTAGAGGAACTCATTAGTGAAAAAGAATTTTCCCATTATTAAAGAACTTTAAAATTTAAGAAGTAAGAATTTAAAGTAGAAGATAGGTTATGGAACTATATTTAAAAAACCACTAAAAAATTTAAAGCTTCATTTAACGTTGGAAAAAAGTTTGAAAATATGACTCCAGCTTTTTCCATTTAAAGGTAAAAGTATCAATTTTGTTTGTTTACCGCTATTTAGTCTTACTCAAATGGTTGCTCACACCACAAACAGTGAAACCTTTTGTGTGCTATAGAATAGTCTTGTGGCTAAAATTATCACTAAAGATCTAGTGTAAAATGTGTTCAAGTTATAGACTAGAAGTTTTAAGATTTTTAAATTTAAATTGTTCTACTCGTTTGTCTATTGATATGCTTTTCTACTTTAGCTTCAACATAATTTTATCCAACGAATCTCTTGATGAAAATTACAAAGAAATTTATAAACATTTGACAAACATTTTTTTAATCATTTAAACATTGTTAATGATATCGAAGCAGGAAACATAAAAACATCATCCACAACAAATTAATCTTTAAAAACCACATTAATAATTATAAATGAAAGAGCACTTAATTGACTGCTTAAACACTTATAAAAATAAGGATGATTTTCAAAGATTAGAAATTATGTTTTATGCTTAAAATTTCTCCCAAATCAAAATTGCAACATGGTTTAATGAAATTAGTTTTCAGGCAAAGTTTTGTCCAATATTAACTTGTATGTTAAACTCCAACGAGTCAAGAAGAATTGCTCATTTACTTTAATCTAATAATTATTTTACTTTCTTTGATATCTCGTCATCATTAATATAAAGAAGCTCTTTTTTTGTTAGTGGCATATGTTGTTTTTGATAGCCTTATTGTCAAATTTCAAAAAAGTTTGATATTTTTTTTCCTGATGATTTAATTATAAAAATGAACATGTTTTTTTACTGACTTTTTATAACTCTTCCTCTGAAAACGATTGGAAAGTCGGAAAAAAATGGAGTTTCTTTTCAAAATGAGATTATACGCAAAATGTAGGATCTAGTCTAGAAGTATCAAAATAAGAGATTTACACAAAATTGATAGAAGAGTGACTTTCGAGTAACTTATCTTATGATTTTCAAAAGATTATATTGTTTTCTTAATTCATTTCAATGTAATATTATTTCACCCATCTTAAAATAATTAAGTTAATTGTCATTTTTTCGTATCGTAATTTCTGATGATGAAAATTAATGTAATTTTCAAGAATCTCGAATTATTTAACAGATTGAAATATTCCGAATAGTTTAAGGGGTTTCATCAATCACCTATATTCTAGAATTTGGTTTTTGGGAGATGTCACGTCTGAGATTGAGTCAGATTCTAAAAATTAATAAACTAAATAAAAAAAATATTTTCGATTTCTCTTTGCGAAAAGTTATTCATTCGACCCAACCCTTTTGAATTTATTATTTTGAAAGAAAGTAATAGACGAGACAAATAAATAATTCATCATTCAAAGTTTAAGAACAGAGGAATTTTTGTTGACATTTTATTATAGGGAATACTATGAAAATCTTCAATGATAATGGCTCTCCACGGAAATTCGATAAAAATTATTTTTAAAGCTCATTGCGGAAATTGAGCTTAGAATTTTGTTCAAAATTAGAATTTAAAAAAAGGTTTACGATCAAAAAGAATTGGAGACTCAATTTGACTTACTTAATCAAATCTTAGTCTCAATCAAAAGTTTATTTTTCCAATAAGCTATCGAGTCAAATGATTTTACCTAAAAAGTATATGGTTTATAGAGATTTTAATTAGTGTAAGGATATCTTTGACCACATTAATTTTCGCGAGATAAAAAAACAATGGTACACTTTGAAAAATTCTACATAAATTTGAATTCGCGATTGACCTTAAAAATGAGCATCATTTTACCAAAGTCGACTCAACAAGATATTTATCGCTGAATTAGCAGTTTGAGAAATTTCGCGTTAACTGAGGTTAACTGATTGAGTGCGCTTTCACGATGCTAATTTTGTGCAAAGTAGCAAAAATGGCACGTTAATAGAAATTTAATCTTGCAAAAATTATGATCAAAATGGTGTCTTCATTTTTATAGTTTAAAATCAAACTAAAATCTTTTGCAAAATTATTGTCATAATATGTAGAAACCAGGGTCGACACGAAATTATCAAAGAGTCAATAAGTGAAACTGTATTCTGGTTTCTACATGTACGCAACAGACTTAATACACAATAATTTTTGAACAACGTAAGGCATACCACCATCGCATACAATATAAGAAGAACAAATCCAAGAGGTGTTTTCAAGTCCAAATTTTCTAGACTAAAAAAAATAATGAATAAATAAATGATTTTTAGTGATTTCCGAATTTTGCTTTTTTTATTGACAGTCAAAAAATCTTTATACGAATTTTTTGATTATATTAAAAATCAAAGTATGATATAAAACGACGTTCATCAAATATTCATTAGAAAAAACGTCAAACTGCGAACTTAAGTAAGACTTTTCAATAGAGATTCCCTTAATTGAGATATCTCTTGATTTTTCATAAAATTTTATGTTCATTTTTTCCAAAGTATATAAAGAAATTCTAAAGGAATCTGAAAAATTCACTTCATTAGTTTTTGATAAAGCAGATTCAAAGGCAATTAATTTATTTTCATTTTTTAAAGTAATCTTAAAAATTAGCAAGGCATCCAACATGCAAAATAATTTACTTTTAACAAGGTATTTCTTTTTAATGTTGAAGCTTCGGAATAATTAGAAAATACTGAATCATGAAGGTATGATTCCTTGTAGTTTCGTTGAAATACAATTCTTTTATTTTATAAGAACAATTTCATAAAAAAAGGAGGCTGAGAAATGGAAGAAATTAGGAACAATTTAAGAACAGTACATGACAGTAATGAGGCTAAAAGTATATTTTCTTATGGATATGTCCTAAACTTTAGAAAAAATAATATTCTTAAAGGACTTTTAAAGCTGAAGCTTGTTTGACGCAATAGTCTTTTTTGAACAGGCTTATTTGAAATCTAAGAATTTAGTGCCGTTTTAAAAAACCTTTTAGTATTTTTTGAAAATCTTCAACAATTTCTCTCCATTTTCATGAAATTCAAATTGTGGCCAAAGTATTCGTAAGTTCAGGCAAATATTTTGGTACTACTGGCTTTTTTTATAAGAATACACTTTAAAAGGATATTGATGATAAAACTTGCCAAAAGAATGTCCTAAGAATAATGCCATCTTAAAACTTTTCAAATTTATCAAATTTATTCTAAATACATCTAATTTTTTTCTCTAGCTGATTCAGCTGCTTATTTCTTGTCTTTCAATTTAATGGTTTTCAAATTACTCTTTTGGGCGTGTTTTCTCACTTAAGAATACCTTAAGAATATTTTAGTTAAGCATATTCACCAGCCTTATAAAAAAAGCGTCTACTGGCAAGCCCTCAGACATTTTTTGCTACCGAAAAACAAATGTTTTGAGCCATGTCCAAAAGACGGAAAGTCGTTAAAATAACTTGTATTGGTCCTACGTTTTATGTCATACGATCTCTAAAGCGTTGAAGTTGTGCAAAATAATTATCGATATTCATACAGCTAAACGGGGAAATCCAGTGTCATTTTGGACTGAATATTTAGAAAACGAGAGTATCTTGTCTAAAATATATATAAATAATATATCTACTTAGTAAATAATAACAATTAATAAGAATGGGTTCAAAGGTTTTTGAAGAAAAAAAAATTCTTCAGACGAAACCCGTAAAAAATATTAATAAAAAGCAAAAAAAACATTATAACGATAAAATCATTAATATTTTACAAATAAGGTTTCTCAGAGGAATCCATAGATCTTGCTGTTTTCCGCAAAGAAACAAATACTGATCTGTACATCAATTGGAATGCTTTTGCCCCAGAAACCTGGAAGATCAGCACAATGTTATTCCGAAGAGCATACCAAATTTCAACTAAAGACTATCTTCTGGAGATGGAGTTTTTTTTTAAATCCGAAGAATGATGTCATACTATTAGCGAGGTCGTTGAGCATAACTTGAAGGAAAAAATAATGTAAAGCTGAAACTTTTCTCCAGACCTTCTATATACAATCATTTTCACTCAAAGAAAATCCCCTAAAATCCGAGCATTTGGTTTACCCTTTTTGCGGCCATTTCAGCAATTTTCTGCACCCATAGTATGGTTTATTTGAGCTTTAGGTTATTTTCTTTCCAACAAACAGGCTGCTTTTATCTACACAAGAATTTACAATTTATAAGAATAGTGTTTTTTGGTTTCATGATGATTCTTAACTTTTTAGTCGAAATCAACCTAAGATATTCCTAACATATTCTTTCAAGTTTTTATCAGCCTCTGTCTGAATAATGCTGAATCGGTTATTAAAGCCCTTGAATTGAAAGAGAAGAAGAAATAAACCAGCTATAGTCTTTTTAGATATATTTAGGAATAATTTCCCAATAAAAAATTCACCTTGAAAAATTTAATTTAAGAATGCCATTATTCTTAGGACATTCTTAACCCTTTGGCCAATTTCATCATGAATATTCTGATAAAGTACATTCTTACAAAAAAAAAAGCGTATACCACGACCTCATCGCTATATCTCATAATTTTTATCATTCAAAAAGTTTTTAACCTGGGATATATACCACGAGATTGTTGTCTGCTAAAACGCTAAAACCAATCAAATTTTACACGTTTCAACTTAATAACAACAACTTATACTTCCATGGACCTTAAAATACACAGAAAGAAAAACAAGGTTAAAATAGTTTCAATCCATCATAGATGGTTTTATTTCATGGATAGCTATAATCTAAGTTCATTTGATATATAGATAGAACAATTATAAAATTTAAGTATAAAATAAATAAAACAATGCTACGCAACTTTGAAATAAATATACTTCTTTATTATACGACCTTTTGCTCAAATACGGGGGTTTTTCACAACAAAAAGGTAAAAATGATTAACAAATGAAGTATGTCAAAAGTGTACCTGCACAACTAAGGGTCTTATCTCGGTCTTGTGTCGGCGCGCTGACAAGGCACATATGTTGGCTTCAGACCTCGGAGTCTGGGGTTTGTGGTAATGGTAATTTACACAATAGCAAAGTAGACTTTTGCACCAGCTTCTATAGTGCTTAATCAGCTTCTCGAGATGCACATTCTCTGATACTAATGATCGTCAAGAACCTTTAGAGATCTTTTAAAAAATACTTCGTTTAATTCGCTCCATGAAGCGAATTATGTCGCTTTAATTCGCCCCCATGAAGCGATTGAATTCGTTTTAAAAAGCGAAGCACTATGCCTAAATTCATTCCCTGAAGCGAATCAATTCGCTCCGATTCGTTCTCTAGAACGAAATTATTTTTAAGAAGATCCCTTAATGCTTATATAATTACATATGCTTATATATCCATATCTTAAATGTTTAAAGCGTGTCTATCAAAAACAGACGACGAGATATAGTATACGGATACACATGAAAAACATTAACTTCTATCCTTAATATCTGATGACAGACATGTTTAAAAACGTTTACATTATAATGCTGGAAACTTTGCATGAAACTTAAACGTCTGTCAACACCAAGATAGAATTCTTCTTATAATAATATTGAGAAATAATCTGTTCCAAAGTTCAAAGGAAAGGAAGGATTAAATTATACAAATATAAATCCTCCATAAAATTATCCATTGTTTTTACATTATTATTATATCAATTTCTCTTGCTTACTACAACATAAGGTGGACAAATAAATCGCAAATTCGAATATGGGGTCAAGAATTTTCTTCATTTGATTGGTCTTAACCATTCGGTGAAAAACCTTTATTATCTTTTTCTAAAGAACGCGTCATCTCTATTGTTTTGAATAACCAATTATATGAGTATCTTATAAAAACTTCTTCACAGCTGGGAATACGGACAAGCAAGAACCAGCATATCAAGTCTCACGTCTTTTGAGATTACGTAATTATTGGGAATTTAGATAAAGGGAATTCAATGATATTTCGAACTGTTTGTTAATCTTGGTTTGAGTGAAACACTCCTTCTGATAGTTTGAAAACAAAATAATACAAATAATCCACTATTTTAAAGTTTTTGAGTTGCAATCAAAAGTTTATGCATTAGATATAGCTACTATGGTAATGTTGAGAATGTTTTCTTTACTCGGAAAGGCTCCTATCAAGTCGGGCAGCTTGATAAAGAATCCCTCGTTTTCAATGGTTGAATTTAACTGTTCTTTTATGAATTTATAAAATGAAAAATAAGCACGTTTTTTAAAACGAATGCATCAACCCTCGAAACAAAGACAGCCCCGTCATTTCACATTCTCTATAATTTACAAGCCCTGGAGTCAAAGAGGAAAGGACCACACCAATTAAGAAGATATATGTAGTGATCTACTACGACTACGTTATCATTATTAACCCTAAAATAACTGTTCATGGGGCTCATTACGGGAGATTAATGTCCGATGTCAAAGTAATTACGTGTCATTACTTGACAGAGATCATTATTCGACTCAATGCGCGACTTAACAGTTATTATAATATAGGTTATTACCCGAGCTTTATCCCAAATGTGCATTTCCAAGGGAATTTTGTCCGATTTAAGGCTTTTTAAATATTTCCCTACCTATAGGGGAATATTTGTTAAAACGGCTTTTCTCCTTTTTAATCATGTTATTGATAGGAAATCCCTGAAATCATTAATGTTCTATCATATTTTTTATGGTTCCAAAAAGGCCCTATATAGCTGGGAATTATTCTTTATGACGTTTCTAATATCACAAAACAATGGTATTCTGTATCA
>JAUJPO010040935.1:0-18351 GCA_032270745.1 Tiaropsis multicirrata | reverse complement strand
GAAAATGTGTTCACCATTTAGGTTAAGAATAACTTTTTCCAAAGTAAGACTAAAGGAGGGGTGTGACATTTGATTGTAAAAGCACAAGTTATCTCTGCGTGAACGTGAATTGCACGTGAATACGTGAATTAGGAAAATAATGCATGTGAATGTGTGAATTCAAGGTAGACTGGGGGAGCCTCTATAATACTAATAATAATACTTTAAAGGTACAAATTTTTGCAGGAATTTATTTTGTGGATCTTGGGCTTTTTATAGCTATATATTAACAATATTAGTCTTTTGTTACAAAACAATAGAAACCGCAAAAATCGCAAAAATTATTTCCATTAAGGTACACCAAGGTTGGGTTTGTTGGAAAGCTGTTTTCAAGACCTATATTTTCAACGTGTTCGATTTTTGAAGAGTGATTTATTATATGGACACTTGCATCGCAAAATCCTAAAAATGAACAACACTTACGCATCTCTATTGTCAGGAGATTTGATGGTTGCAACACCATAAAGAAATACTAATAAACCAACAAACGAGGGTAACAGGAGCCATGCAGTATATTGGCCTAAAAGTAGTACGGGAAAATATAATATCATGAAAATTTCAATAAATTCTGAATTGAAAATTGAAAATACAATTTTAAAGATACAAAATACCATTTATAATAACATAATAACTTTTAATTCTGGGTATCCTATGGTAAAAGGAGAAATTTTATACTACATTATCATCCTTGTACAACAAACAACACAACACCAAATGAAAACAAATAAATTGCTATAATTATTATTTTTGTGAATAGTTTGAACATTTTCATACCTAGCCAAGCAAAATATAAACCAATTTTTTCTCCAAAATATAATCTGTAAAGGAAAAAAGATTTTATGTTATCTTAGCATCTTAAAAATACTTTCTTTCATTAATTACTATTTTGTTGCATAATTCTAATCGCATTGGGCATTCACTAATGGCCGAATTCATCCCCTTTGAAAGTACATAAGTCGAAATCCGGTCTTTGTATAATAACTCATATTCAGTATGCCCAATAAGTTAACTAGTACCATCATTTAGGAAATTTTATGGGCTTTCAGAAAATATATACTTTTATTACTTAGAAATTTCTTGTACGGAAGTTATTAACAAAAGAAGAGAAGGTGTCAAAAAGGGTTATGACATATCTTAAATTAACAACAATATCTTTATTGTAAGGGAATTCCATGGAGAGCAAATTATTTTCTTATTTTTTTGCAAAAGGAAAATATATGCCATATATATGTATAATATGCTGCATGATATAAGTTTTTTTTCATGAAAGCTGGGGTTAATACCGTTAATGCTATCTCAAAGCGTTTCTAAATGAAACTCGGGGTTATAATCCCGAATTTCTTTATTTAAAGACAATATAAATTTCCAATTGTGAAATTTAATTTACCTGATGTGATCTAGTGGTTGGTATTTCAGCCATTTTCCCCAACGACCCCAATATCCTTTCAAAACCTTTGTGAAAAGATGAAAAATCAATAACAGCTCCCAGAATGCAAACATTCAAAAGCATAAAATATCCTCTTCATTGCGTGGTGCTTTATTTGTCTAATATTTTTTCAGAGAGAAAGGCAACTTATTTGTCTACTTTGGCAATTAGGAAAGCTCTATACAGAATAATAACACCAAAAAGTAAAAACTTTCCAAACCTGTCGCTGATTGAGTTGTGGTTCATCTCCAGGGCTGTCTGGTCCTTCTTCTTTTGGTCTTTTATGAGGGCCCTAAATATTTATAGAAAAATAAAACAGTGATATTAGTGATATATTCATTTTTTAGCTTATTTTTATGTAAGTAAAAGGTTGATCTTCTGTGTTAATGCTTCTAATCATATAAGGGGCCCCCAATTCACACATTCACGCACCGAAAACAGCCCATTCACAGTCACGCAAACTGCTGGAAGCCACATTAGATTTGTCTCCCCTGGTACTAGCACTAGGCTTGTAAATTATCAATTATTTTTCATATGATATAGAAATGAAGAACTTACAACATGAAGTGGATAACTAGCGGCAAAAACACCCTCAGCACACAAACGTTCAATACCTAAACAATAAAAGAAATAATGTTTAATTATCAGAACACTTTGAGAGACTTCAAAATATAGATCAGAGTAAAAAATAAAAGGATAATAGAAACTCGTTCTTTGAAAGATACATAATATACTGGGTGAAGAGTCATTAAATTTTAAATCATTCAGAAATCTCAAGATTCCAAGTGAGGAATTTGTAAATTTTGTGTTTTCCTACCAATTTCACCCTTTTGTCGTTTTCCATATGGAGCTGTTTCAAGAATTTCATAGCAAACTCTAGTTCGTTCAGTATCTGTAAAGTAGGATTCTGGTTTTTCACTACCAATGAATCTGTAAATAAATATAACATAAAATTAAAATTAAGGGCCAGTTATTTATTTTCACAGCAAAAGTTGCCTGTACAGGTTGGATGCTCTCACAGTTTAAATTGTTGGACTGAGTAATCATGAAAATGCAATCCAAAAATAAAGATTTTATAAATAAAATAGTCCTTTACTACTGTAATATAAAATGTTTGAATTTTGAAGATATGTCATAAGAAAAGTCTTACAAATGAAATTTATCTGCTTGAAAAGTGCATGTAAAATAGTCAGGTGGTGGATTAGGGACTTCTTCAAAGAATGGATTGGGTAAGTGAAATTTTGCCAGCATCCTTTCTGACCAATTCACTTTATCAGTTTTCCGACGCTAAAACAGACAACAATAATCTTATGCTGATTGACAAGAATTGCTAAAAATTAATAAATTTTTGACAATGGCTACCAAAATTCTAATAAATGTTTTTAAGAATGCACCATAACATAACAGCAAATGCAGTTAAATATATATTTACAAAAAACTTTTTGTTTCAAAATTTTCAAGACCAAAACAAATGGTTGGAAGAAGATTTTATCAGAATAATATCAGTATTTACAAACCTCTAAAGGTGCTTTGAATGACAATTCTTCTGCATAGTATTTCAAAACCGGAAATGGACAATGACATTTAACAAATGTGACTTTTGTTCCTTTGTCATCAGTTGTTTCCTGATTAAAGATAAGATAATTTATTGTGTTATTGTTGTTAGTTGAAAATATTGATGTTGTTTGCTTGTCTCAATACAGAGCTTTGGTCAATGTTTTACCCAAGAGAACAGCTTTGTGATTAAATTTTACTACTAAAATGTCACTTAATAAAAATAAAATAACTATGAATTAAGTGAGTCAAAAAAGTGTCATGGCAAAAAGTGTCACGACAAAAACCTTGTATATATACCTCTTCTGTTTCAATTTTAGATTTCTTCAAATTACCCAAAAAGCGCTGACGAAAGCTCAAGTGTTTTGGGTCAACTTGTTTTCCCTCTTCTTCTGTATAGACCAATACATAATCTACAAAAGAATTCAAGTGATGAAAACAGTCAATGATCTCTTTTAAATACATACTTTTAGGTTGATGAAGTTGACCAAGACAATTTTGTTACTTTCAATAAATATGGTCAAATATGGTATTTTTGATAATGATCAAAACTTTTGTATTTGATGAAATAGAAATAGTGCATGAACTCATCCAGTATCAAAATACATTTCTATTTAAAAAATAAAGGCTAACCGATCTTTCTACGTCCATCCCTAAAATAGGTGCCTCTCATACCGCTCATATCCTCATCTTCAACATTCTATAATAAAAAAATATCATTAACAAATCAGTTCCAATAACACTGAGTCTTCCAGAAAAAACAGTAACCAGCTATGAGAATTTTCAGATTATAAAATGATATTAAAGGGAAGCAAAACTACAATGATTCTGTTATTTCATTGAGTTGTGTTTTTGTTTAAATTTATCTCACAAAAGAGTGGTACTTTCTTACCCAAACACAAAATGTGTTCTTTTTTGTAGCCCGTTATTTTTTCTAATTATATATATTTGAAAACACATTTTATTCCAAGAATAAAAACGTTGACATTGAAAGTCATAAAAGAATATTGCTTTTATACAACAGTTTTTATGTCAGAAAGGTCCATGAAAAGGGGTCATGAAAAAAAAAATTCACAAAGCTGATTGGTCTTGCTGTTGCAACTGCCATATACCCTGCACCAAGTAGACATAGAGCACGGTAGGGGATAAAAATCCTAACATTTTAAAATCTAATACTACTACTGACAAGAACTCTACTTTTAATGTTCTCTTGGATGAGAAACTGATTTTTAAATTATCAGCACATGTTTTGAGATTATGAGAAAATCCAAAAGTGAATTTTGTCAGTTTGAATAATGGCTTATCGTATTTCCTCTATTTAGCGCTGCCCTCTAATAAGCGCCCCCTCTAAAGATTGCTGTACCTAAAACTTTAAATTTGAAAAGAGCGCCACCCTCTAATAAGCGCCGCCCTCTGAAGAGCGCAGCACCTAAAATCTCGAAAATTTAAAGAGCGCTGCGGCGCTTATTTGAAGAAATACAGTATTCCATGTTTTGTTCTTTTCTAAAAAGCATTTACATTACAGGCTGAAAACAAATTTGAAGTATAGATTTTTCTATTGAAACTAGACACAGACTTAACCTTAAAACCAAACTGAACGATAAAAAATGGAAAAAATTTAAAAACATACTTTGTAATCTCCTGGTCCACCTTCACCAAACGTGTTGTATCCACGATTGGACATCTCCTAAAAAAAATAAAACATTATTTTCAGTTCCTTTTTACCAATCAAAATTGTAGCAGAACTGAAATGGAATGGGAATGTTTTATGAAATTCCATTTTAGATTTGTTGCAGGCAAATTGAATGTATTGAGAACCTTTTTTAAAGACTTTACTTCAGTAGGTAATTTGATTGTTTTTTTGTTGAAGCTTTGATCAAAATTGCCCATACTGTAGTTAAAGAGCAATGACCAGAGCTGTATAATCACATTTCTTGAGGTCAGGTGGGCTATATCTTGACTTGACAAAGGATGAGCCAGGTGAACCCCCAAACCGAACAAGGAATCAAAATGCTTTTGAAAAGGGTATCCTTCTGAAGTGCCACCCATTTTAAACCCTGTCACAAACAAACACACTTTAGCATTTTGTAACCTTTCTATGGCATTTTTGGGATTTTAAAAAGCCTGTTGTGAGATGTTCTTATTTATATGAAAATACCTCTCCTTCCAGGAACTGTGAATCTTTTTCACCATTTTCCTGAGAAACATTATTTGAATTTGTTGCAGATTGAGCATTATTTCCCATAATCCATTGTACATTATAAATCACAAGTATTAACAATTCTACTCTGACAAACATTCTTCCTTAACTTTTCCCATTTCTATGTGACCATACTGTTCATGAAAAACTGATTTATTTTAACATGTGTGCTACCATTTTAGTTTCTGAAACAGATTTTAGCAGTATAGCTTTAAAATCATGCAGAAAACCATTGGCTTGGTGAAGATTTGTTTAATTTGCTGCAATGTTTTGATTGTTGTAAACACTCCAATTATACACAATCAAAACATGTAAACCAGAATTGAGCTAGACAGCTAGAAATATTCAATCATTCAAGTAAGGATTTAAAGAGAACAACAAACAAATAAACAAAAAAAGTATTTGAAATATTTGAAACATCATACCTTCATGAGTAATGGCTTTCTTTGCTTCTTAGCTCTATTATTATTTTTAAGCATTTTGTCTTATACAGATCTGGTTTGGAATGTAAACACACAATCTCAAAAGAGTGAATTAAAGTGAAGATTTATGAGACATCTATTATTCTCATGACAACATTGAAAGCATCCACAAACAGGGGAATTTTTTTATCTTGCGAAGCGAAATTCAAGAAAAACTATGTTGTTAAGTAACAAACATTCACCAAAATTTAGTTTACAGCACTTGAACGGCAATATGCATGAACATAGCAGGAGCTGTTCATTTTAATGTAATTCATGCATCATCACATTGATTTATGAATTAAACAATCAGGTTTTATATGCATAAAATATTTCACATACAGTATTACATTTAAGAGATTGAATCAAATAGAAACAGTTGTAATCTAAGTTCAAAGGTTAATCTTAATCCATATCTTATTTTATTTCTTTTCTATCAATAAAAGTCTATAATGTTTAATTTTGAATGACTTAGAGTAAGAAATATTGCAAATAGCATTTTATATAAAATATATACAGTAGTTCAGCAAAAAGAAACAGAGACACTTTCCAAAAAGAGGGTAAGACAATTAAAAGAAACATTGATAAAAGGAAACAAATGAGAGACAAAGATCAGCAAATTAACAATTAAAACATTTCCTTACCAGGTAATCTGAGTTTCCAAGTGGAATTTTGTCAACAGACATGTTTGTTTACTTTTGTGTGTGTTCTCACAATTCTCAAAAAATTTTCGCATTCCACTTCAACAGTTGATAAAAATTCGAAAAAACCTCTACATGGCTAAAGCTTAACAATGGCCCAAAGTTCTTTGATCCTAACCAAATATAAACTTTTTTCCTTGGACCAAAAATATAACCATTTTGATAAGTTTTCCTCCAAAATTTTTAATCAATAATAATTTGGGTCCTGGTTTTCCGATCGGATTCGTTCGGTGATTTATTGTTTACATGTTTATCCGGGAATTTCACTTTCGTTTTCTACCGAGTTTGAACAAATGTCGGCTTTTCTCGAATTTGATAAAACGCAGAACGAACCAAAGCGGGGACTGAAAGAACCCTCAATATTTTTTATCGCCAAGAAAAAGGTAGCAGATGTTTTTGGTATTGTGAAAAATATCTCAATTTCTTTTTTCTTTTTCCTTTTTTTTCAATTTCTCTCATTTTTCATTTTCCTCTCGTAATATTTTTGTGGAAGAAGGGAAGAAATACGATCAAGAAAAAATAAGGCGATTTTTATTTAAAAAATTCATAAGTATTAATCTAATAAATAACTTCATGAAGCGTAGTATGTATGTTATTTTACCCATCCCTTATAAAGAACTAAGTAAATCAAGTAAACAAAAGAAGGTCTATATTATAATCTTTCCAGGTCATTGATGCATTGATAGACACTACAAAAACGAAAGAAACGAACAAAAACGGATGGAAAAAATGATACGAGAAGAAATAGCGAAAACCAACGAAAATGAAGAGTGGACTAAACGCACAAAGTCAAGATTCATAAAAAACATAAAAAGAAAAAAATACGTAGATGAAACAGACAAAAAAACAATGATGAATATAATGAAAATAAGGCTGAACATAATAGAGGTGAAAATGAATTTTAAAGGAAGGTACGGACAACTAAACACACCATGTCCGGCCTGTAGAAAAACAGATGACACAACGGAACACCTTTTCGAATGCGAAATTGTCAGAGCAAAAATCGGAGAGGAGGCGGCCATTATTGGAAGAAGTGAAATTGAAAGTGATGATGTAAAAAAAATGAGAAGGATGGAAAAGTACGCGAAGAAAGCCATGGCTGCCAGAGAATATTTTAGTATTTGAGGGTAATTTTAGATAAGCGTTTGAGACCACCAATACTTGTAACTTTTGCCGAGTTTTTTTATTTAGATATTTTTCTGAGGCTCTGTTTTTCATACTCGGCTTACGTCCACTCCTGTTTTGTCTATAAATAAATAAATTAAGGAATCATGAGACTTCACATAAAGTCCTTCAATAATTTAAGAAAAAGCACTAAATCATTAATACGTATTAATAAATCAGACTGCGTAAAAATGCAAATTTCCGTACTTAAAATATCTTCTCTAAACAACACCTTACCACCTTCAAAAGGTTAAAATTTAAGACTAGTCAAGTCTAAACTCTGAATTTAGTCGACCTTCAGTCCCTTCTATCCACCTCTTTTTGAGCTACGCTCATGGAAACACTACTTTCAATTTTCAATTTTGCTCCGCGCGAACAGTTGTTTTATAACAAATATGTGCCCCAGGTTTATATGTCTCCTAACTACTGAGAAAGCAACACCATTAGTCATTCTATTGGCCACAAGAAATTTTAGCGGGCTGATGTTATAAGATTTAATTAGAGCCCCTTTAATTCGAAATCAGCCAGATTTTATGCGATCCTTCACCAAATTTATGATGTCGTTAATCTTTAATGATGTCGTTAATATTTTCTATTGTTTCTTCTAGTTGGTGATCAGGAAAGTTTAAACCTGTGACGACGACTCATTTCTTTTGAACAAAAAGAAAAATTTTAGAAAAGAAAGAGATGATTTCAGAAAAGTAAATCACAGTCTCGCCGTTTAAGTAGTTTTTTAGTGACTTTTACAACTTTACGGAAGAAGGGAAAATCCATGGTGTCTCACCGGTACTGTGGAAAGTTTTCTCATTTCGTTTGGGATAAAAAAGCAATCTAAAGGCTAAAACTTTATCATGGTATTGCGGTTTTTACAAACGAAAACTATTTGAAGCATGAGCTCTGTTCAGTGCTACCTCTTATAGTCACAACAAACACAGGGGTCCTGTAAGAATAACGCCTAAAAGCATACCAAAACTGATATATTTGCTTGAAAACAACAGATCTTTTGTCATAGAACAATAGAAATTTAAGCATCTGTCGAGCCTTAACCCCAGAAAAGCTTATGCTTATAAATAAATGTCCAGTGGGAACTAAAGTTCGTAGTAAGTGACCAACAGGACGAGTGGCAAGGGTAAATTTTCCGAGTGCCAAATTCATGTAAGGGTAGGAAATTCTTTTAATTCGTTGCTAAAATTGGGATCAAATAGCGCGAAATGCACTGCAAGCCCACACCAAATTTTATATAAACAGTAATCTAAACTATAATTCAGTAATATGAAAAGAATTGATGAAAAGAATTTTCTATAACTATAATTGCCAACAGGGACACGTCTTTAGAAATCAGGGAACAAACAATAAGCTAAAGAATTAAGGATCAACCTCATAAAATGTCGATTCGTCTCTCTAAATGGTGGAGTACCAGACTGTATAAAAGAGGGCAAATATATAAGGACTGTAGTTGAAATTTCCAGGGTTTTCTTATTCATGGAGTGAGGATGTGGCAAATAAGATTAAATGCTATTTTTTATGAAGTTGATCTGTCTGGAAAAGGAACATACAATCTTCAAAGGTCTATTTTTCGAATATAATAGGGTAATGGAAATAAGCATACGGTGGCAAATTCATCTAAAACTTAAAACTTAACTAAACTTAAATTTTAAAAGATTCTAAAATCGGGTTGCAAGCACAGTTACAATCTGAAAAGAAGAAAAGAAAGTGTCTTACGATATCATCATCTTTCTTCTCACCGGGTTCAACACCCGGTTCTTCTACGGCTTCTTCCGTATCTTGTTCATGCAGTTCCGTATATTTAGGACCAGTAGTGTTGGCATCGGTATTCCCTGCTTCTCCAGCATTCCTCTTCTTCTTCTTACTACCGCCGGGAATTTTTAACTTCATCCCTTCCTCAAGCGCTGATCTTAACATTATTTAAAAGTTTGAAGGAGAGAAAAGTTTTTGCAAAAAAGATCGCGTTGAATTTTTGTTTGTTGAAAAAAACATACAAAATCAAAATAAAATCATTTCAGGAGCAAAAACAAATCGATAATGAAGAAAGTCAACATCCATAACCAAGATGTGCTTTTTTGTCGAATCTATGATAATATTTAGCAAAATACTGTGAAAGTTTCTTATATACTTTCTCCCTCATATCATCTCTGTCTATGCAATGATTGCTTTCATATATCATACAGTTCTCTTAAGACCAATAATACATAATCAAATTATAACAAAAAATTGATATAGAATTTAGATAAAGAAATTCAAACTTAGAATAGCACGCTGCTAAGAACGTCACGGCCCACAGCAATTATCAATCCATGTCATATAGAGACAACACATAAACACATCTCTGTATCTCTTGCAAAAAAATACATTTTGAATCTCTTTTCAACATGTACACAGTTTGTCTATAATTACCAAACAGTTAAATCGTAATGATGTAATGTGGTATGCATTTAAAGTAATTTAAGGTCAATCGACCATGACAAACGTTTGATTACTTTTTTGAGTAAGAGCTTTGATTTGTGGTTTTCTATAAAGTATATGGCGCCTAAAATACTGGTTTGGGTGGCCCCTACAATGCAGGTTTGTTGAAATTTAAGATTTCCTGACGATAGAGAAGATGTTGTCTTTGAGAAAAAAAACGTTTTTCATGCAACAATAACGAATACCGAACTAAAAACAGTAAAAATTGCGCTCATTTGATTCTACAAACCGAAATATTAAAAATAAATCGACATAATGGGGTGTGGGTACATTCCTACATCCATTTACTACACGAAAATCCCAATCTGTTTAGTAAAACTAATCCTAAGTACAGCTAATGAAAGTTGGCCAACTAAAATCTATATATTAAGGGATTTACTGCAAAATGTTGGCATTTTTCATAACTTTTGATCTAGTATTTAACCACAAAATTTTCACATTTTTACATGAATATAAAATGATTGAAGGAAAAGTTATTGCTGAAAAAACAAACCTGTATTTTAGGACCCACTAAATTTCTAAATTCAACTTTTGGGAAGGATGTTCTAAAGTTATGTTTAACACAAAAAAAAAGGTTTTTCAAATCTTTTAGAGAACGATTTTAAATTTGACCAGTATTTTAGGGGCCTCATACTGTATTCTGTTGTTATGTTTTGTTAAAGATAATAATCTAAGCTGATTTTGGAGAAGATTTTAAGTCAGATCATGCCGACGACGCAAACCCAAGACGTTGTTTTGACGCCCACGTGACGTTTTTTGACGTTTCTTGGCGTCTGGGCATCAAACTGACATTCTGTGCTTACGAAGACAGAGATAAACGCAAGCAATTAATAAATTAGAATACATTCTTACATAAACACCCAACGTGGTCAAATCTTCACAATTTTGCTGTCCATGCAACATGTCGTTATGCTTCTGTATCAACAAGTGTATGGGTGGAGGGTTGATTTCTTGCTTTGCACCTTTCTCAATGGAATCCAGAATGGATACTGCAGTTGCTCTATAAACGTTTGTAAAGTCTATCGCATTGACCTGAAAGTATATAGAAATATTATATTATATCGAAATTGCCTAAAATGGGCCTACCCAAAAGAAAATTCGTACCCCCCACCTCCAGGATGTCGATTTTAATTCACATCATCCCCCTGTCAGGTCCCCTGGTTATATGTACTGATAATTTTAAGCCCTCTGGATATCCTTGGTCTTCCATTTCTTACCCCCTGGATATTCTAGGATACTGTATTGAAAATTTCGAACCTTTCCCTTTGGTTGCTTGGTCTTCAAATTCTTACGGAAAAGTCCAATAGCGGCAAAAAAAGAGTTTTAACGTGCCGTTCACAAAAATAAGTTATTGCCAAAAATAATAAAAGCGGGGGCAAACACGTCAAACAACTACTCATCCAGCTCCTCGTTAAACTGTTTGATAAAAACTTGTATGTTTGATGAAATCGAAATTTGCACCAACTCATCAAACAAGATTTATTTATTTGAACATTCGACTGCTAAAACATTCGAAAACCCCTCCAACGTGAAGGTTTTGCACTCAACACAGCTGTTTTTAAAGATTGTTTGATGACATTTGAATGCATCAAACTATCATCAAACTGCAAAATTTAATTTGACGAACCCATTTAGTTTGATGAAAAGTTTGGATCGCTGTAAAACTTCGTCAAACCTCACCAAACTAGATTTTTTCTTCTTTTTTTACTTTACAAGTTTACACTTACAAGTTTGATGGTCAAATCAAATGCATAAAATTGACTAGTTAGACAAGCTAGTTTGATGGAGCTTGATTAGGAGTTTGTCGCATTTGCCCCGCCTTAAATCACTAAAAACCAAAGGGCAAAGGTTGCTGTGTTATTTCTATAAATTACCATTATCGCAACCTCCAGATATCGCGGTCTGAAGTTAAATCTTAGAACATCCGTGCACAAGATCAACACCTTTGATTTTAGATATGTTTTTTGAAGACCTTTGTTCGTCCAGGACTTTTTATGCAGTGTCATCAACACCTTAAATAGGAGAGTAATTTCTTTAAAAGCATTTTACCTTTAGGATTTGGTCACCGATGTTTATTTTCTTTGTATGAAATGCGGCGCTGTGATTTTTGAAGGCAGTGATTGTGATCAACGTTTTGTCTTCTGCTCCTCCTCCAAGTATAACACCAATGTCTAGAGGTAAATTAAATAATGAATAACTGTAGATGAAATTAAATTTCTCATTTTCGCAAAAAAAAGCGTCGTATCGTGTACCCATGTAAAACTTCTTTAACTGCTTGCTTATTCAGCAGAAAAAGGTTTGTCAAAACCACACGAGTTTGGTACAAGTTATTCTTAAATGCTAAAACATGAAAACAAATGGGAAATGTTCCGCAAGCTTTTGGTAGATGGCGTAATTTTATGGTTCTTTGGTAATACTTGGAAATAGTATTTTGGTTATCTAGTGAACTGTCAGGGCACACTTTCGACAGCCGCGCGGAGAAAGGAAGAGATAAAGGAGGCCAACGCTAAAACATCGTACTATATAAAAAAGCTTATTGATCTGGGTACGACGTTGGAGAGGATAGTTCTCACGCAAAATACAAATATCTATAACAGAGAGTTACGCGTATGGAGTAATTCAAAAGTTATTACCTTATCGGACAAAAATATCCGACGAAATATACGTCCAACGAAATATTTTGTCCGACGCAAAATTTCGTCCAAACTAAAAATTTGCCTAAATACTTGCTCATGCAATTTTATACGTAATGTGTAACAAAAAGAAAAAATTTACCTGAAGTGAAAATTATAGGAAAGATTATGTATATTATTTTCAAAACTTAGCAAAATTATCAATCTTATAACAATCTTAGCATATATGATATTTTTTCTATGTTTTTCCAGTTTTTAATACAAAATGTTTAGATTTTAGATTTTAGATTTGGTCGAAAAAAAGTTTCGTCGGACTAAACTTTTCGTCGGACAAAAAGTGACGACATTTTTAGGAGGTGACGAAAATTTTGTCCGACGAACAATTAGTCCGACGAAAAGTAAGTCCGACATTTTTTGTCCGATAAGGTAATCATTTCTTCAAACATTTCTTCGTCATTTTTTAGTTTGAGATTTTTCGAACTAAAGTGGATGAAATTATTTTGGGAGATTGAAGCGACATCAGAAAAATGAATTTTCTACACACTTCTCCGCAGGAAATTTATGGCAATTACGGCAGACAATCTGCACAAAGATTCTTCCGCGAAAGTTTCTTCCTTTAAAGTAAACGTAAGGTATACTCTGGTATAGAATGCAGTAAACTGACCTCGATTATGTTTCATTTTGAGTTCTACAACAAAAGGTTCGTCACGTGGTGAACTTGGTCTTGGTGAGTTTGGCATGGTTTGAGATCTGTTCTTCCTCCTTTCCTCGAGAGGTATATCAACATTGAGATCATTCAGACTCTCTGAGGAAAAAGCCTGAAAAAAAGAGGTTCAAGCCAACTTATTTATTTGAATAATACCGAAAACCCTTTATAAATATAGTAGGAAGAGTTCTAAACTCTCCTTAAGTTTCAGATGTTAGAAAACTTGTGAGACAAAAAAACACAGAAAATAACACAGTACTACAAACTATAGTGTTATGAATATTCCGGGGGTATTTTTAAAGTCTCTGACATGGTCTCGAAATTGTCAAAGTTTAACAAACTCACTCTGATAGGGTCAGTTTTTTTTTTAAATTCTTTCCTTCTAGGACTTGTTAGGGTCCAAAAATTTGGCAAATAACTTGTCAAAAATTAGTCCCAGACAGGGTCCACTCTTCGATCATCAGGCGCCACGTCCCCATCTATCAACAGTGTCAGTGAACCCCCCGGGTAAATAGTTGGTATTCGATTTTACGATTAAACCAATCAACACTGATATTGGAGATAGAGGCCCCGGCCGGTATTGATATTATGCTCACGATTGGTAGCTTCAATCGGCTAGTTTAACTTTATTAAAAAGCAGAAAATTCAAGAAGAGGTTCCGGCACTTGAAGGGTTTTAGATACCTTGTATCGACTTTTCTTTGTGAAACCAGGTCGTTTAAATCGATGCGATTTAGTAGATGCTGCTGAAGATGTTGGTGATTTTGAGTCATGATGTTCATTGATGGATGACAATGATCCATATTCATTTTCATCCTCCTCCTGGTTTGAAACAAAATGTTAGAAAAATTAATTAAACCCTCGGAACCCGAAAGACGCTTTTACCGCTTTGGCTATAGTTTGAGACAACTTCCTTTTGGCTATAGTTTGAGACAACTTCCTTTAAAAGCATATAAACAGAATGCGAGTATAAAAAGTGGGCATAAAAAGAGCTTTCTAACAATACCAGAATCTTTGTCTGGACAATTATCCTATTTGGTAAATCTGTGCCTAATTTCAGCTTGACGGAAATTCTGTCCAGGTTTTAAGTATTTCTACTCGATTCGAAATTTCAAAGCGGTTTTATCTTGTAAGCTTTGATTCCTTCCAACGTAAATAGCGAGGCTACGTTAAGCGAGATAAATGGAAGGAGGCCGGTAGAGAGTTTCCCTTACAGTTTAATTGGCTAGATTTTGCGGTCATGGTTTGCTATCCGTCGTCCTCCTTATGATCTCGGTAAACGTAACCTCGCTATTGACGTCAGATAGTCAGGAGATTACTATTCAAATGTGACTATGATGACCACCACTGTACCTTCTTTTTATCGTCGTTAGGTGGTTTGCGTTTGATTGAAAAACCACGTGGCATAGTTTCAATCAATGATATGATGAACCAAATAGATTCAAATTACGTGACCAGAATTTAGACACCAAATTTTCACTTCACTTTGCAAAATGACAAAAATTAAAAACTGTTTAAAAATATACGAATTCCTCAATAGACCCATTCAAACAAAACGAAATCTGAAGAACAAAAATTTTTATCTTACTCTTCATTTTATTGAACTTTGATTAGAAAATTTTATCGTGAAAGTGTGAAAACCAATTTAACATTAATTTAATATGAAAAAATCAAAAGAAGATTACAAGTTAACAGCTACTATAGTGAAATTTCGAGGGATACTTCAAACGAAATATAGAAAAAACGTAGAATTATCACATTATAAGAGCTAATTATACAAAGCTCTTCCAACATATTCTGTATAATATGCAACAATTACTTGTCGGATTAACTTCAATAGATACGGAATTTCGGTATTACGGAAACGGACCTTTTTTTGTACGGGATTTCAGAAATCGTGTCAAAATCCTCCGGTTTTCGGAAATTGAGGACCTCTTCGATTTTCGGAAATTGAACCATTTCAATTTCGGAAATTCGGTAAAAATGAGAATTTATACTTTTTGTACCAAAAATTTCGGTTTCGGAAATATGGGAATTTTTGAATTTCGGAAATTTGCGAAAAACCTTTCAGTATTTCGATATTTCAAAACGCGGCGATTTCTTTTTAAATGTTATTTATCATCAACCTTAGAATTGCTTAGAGCGTAACAGCAATGCATCCGGGTTATATAATTGTATACGGAAGAAATGAACCCACAAAGAAATGTATATCTGTGATATACCAACAACTTTGAAGCAGCTTTGTTGTTCAATATCACGAGCTAAAGGCTTGGAATCAACCCACCCCAAGCCGAGTAACCTTTTAGTAACTGGAATTCATTGAGTGTATTGAGAACATTTATATTCCAGTTTTTGAAGACAAGTACCACTATAATGGATGGGGGGGGGGGGCTCATAGAAATCTGTATTCCAAATTTTCAAATTTTGTAAAACATAGACCCCTAAAAATAAATATGAGCAATAAAAAATGTATACCTTTATAACAAAGGAATGACTGTGACGTTTTGATGATAACAAAGATCGTGTTTCCAAAGCACTGTCCGATCGCGGTCGATCTCCTTTTCGTCGGTTATGGTTGTCCGAAGAAAGTGAAAGAAACTGCTTGTACTTTTTCATGATGGCCGTTATTTTATTACTTGATATTTCTTTGTCATCCAAAAAGTTGTCTTGATGGCTTCTTGGTCAACAGGACGCCCGGGAGGCGATTTGCCATGAAGTGTTTGGTCGATGCCCCCTGAAATAATCGAATGCAACTTTCAGGACAATAACCTCCGATAGAGAGATGATGAGAGCAGGAAAATATTGACTTTTTAAAACAAAGTGAAACAGAGGTAAAGGGATTTAGTGTTAGAAAGTTTGTTTTCTCACTAATGGGAAGACCTGAAACAGTCATTATTAGTGCTTTAATAAAAAGAAAGTTTTATCAACTTTAAAAAAAAAATGCAGTTTCAAAGCAAGTCAAAAGTTCTATAGAGTCAGAGGCTATAACGTGAAGAACACATCATTCTGAAAGGGACGACTTTCGGCTGGACGGTTCTGAAAGAGTTAAGGTGATAAGAATCCTTGAACGAACGAACGAGCGCAGGTTAATCTTTTAAGGATATTAGTTTAGCTGGTAGTATTCGAAATTTGCCCATTAATTAATTCGATTCCCAGGTTTATCAAGTCATGGAGGTAAGAAAAACACATGGAGAATCTACTTCTCTGTAATAGCCTAAATCGTCATCAAATTCTTTATAAATGTTATTCAAATCGGCTTTCTTTGATTGCCAATCATTGGTAGCAAAATCAATCAAAAAATAAATTATAAGAACTAAAGTTTTAAGAAACATAATTTTAAGAAAAATGCTTGTTTGAATGTCATTAAAATGTATTACAGGTCAGATAATTTTGTACTTTAATCGGTGATACTTTTCCAAGCAAACTTTTAGGCGTTTTAGGCGAAAATCTCTCTGACAAATATCTTTATGTTTAAAGTAGCGGCTGTTTTCAATTTTTGATATGTGATAGGTTAAAAGGTTATCATTCATCTATATTTAAAAATATTCAAAATTTATGGGCGATTCCACGAGAAGGGACGCTTAGAAATAAGAAATTGTGTGCTTATTTTTGAAAGCTCGTCTCATTTTTGATTAATAACGGTGTTATCTTTCAATGCAACAATTAAAAGTGTATATAATTTTCTTATTCAAGGAGTTGAAATTTAATATTCCCACGAGTGCATGACTGAGTAATTGATTTTTCCCAAAGCAACCAGCGACAGTTTGCTACCAAAGATTGATACAATGGAAATGGTATGCGTTGAGTCTCCATGTGTTTTTCTTACCTCCATGATCAAATATATGACCCCTGTTTCAAATGCAACATTTTAAGAAGTCAAAATGCGTCAAAAATATTCCAGCCATTATTATTACTCACAATTTTGTCATATTCATATACAGTATTCGAAGGTATCCAGAAAAATTGAAAACTTTAATCAAGTCTAACCAGAGATTTGGAAAAGGGAGATGAAAAAAACGTGCTATTCATGTATAGAATATGTGCTCGTGAACTGTTTTAAGTTCTTTTGAAATCATTGAAATATATAAATAACTACAATTACAAACTTTTCTGCCAATTAGAAAGGAATTATAAAACCTCTTTGCCAACTTTTTTGAGCCCGTGCCAAGAAAAACTGACTCTGCCAATAGAATCCTAGTAATATTTTCTAAATGAAAAAATCTGAATTCGACTTCCAAAAACTTTTGCTGCTAACATATTTATAAGTTTAGTTTTTAGTCCTTGTGACAGAGTGCAGTTTTGATGTCAAATTAAAACAATACTTTTGTTAAAAATGCATCATTCCCATATGAATACAACTTCATCGTTGTGTTTCAAATAATCAGAATTGACATATAATTCTAGAAAAGTTAACAGCACCTCCTCTTCAGAGAGCTCCGAATTGAAAGAAAAAGAAAGGAACATATAATATGATAAAAGGGTTTCTATGAATTCAATTCCTGTCCTTCTTTTCCAAATCTCTGGTCCAACAAGTGATACTTTGATGAAACTAGCTGGTAATCAAAAGGAATTAACCCTCTAAACCATCCATAAAGAACGAAGGTTAACTATTTATAGGCCCTGCAGGTACTCAGTGCCCCCCCTCCGGTGTTAACTCAGCTTTAAAGTATATATTGACGAATTTCAAAATACTCGTTTATCAAGTTTACAACATCAATCCGCAATTCAATCCTTACAAATAAACAGAAACATATTAGATTTAATGGTGCTTCGTTTACAGAGTGTCAACAATATAAAAAACGTAACACCAGGCTCACGATGTAGCGAGGTTACGTTAAGCGACCGGGCAACCGTTGTCCTGAAAAATCAAGCCAATAGACCTTTTCATAAATTACGTCACGACCAACGACTGCCTAATTTTCACACAATTACCAAGGTGATTATGTCTCACGAGACTCAAAATGACACATCTATCAATGGAGTC
>JAUJPO010040924.1:0-18351 GCA_032270745.1 Tiaropsis multicirrata | reverse complement strand
AACAATAGAAAAGACAAAGGAAGCAGTCCTTTAATGAATTCTCGTTCATCATCCAGCTTCGCTATTACATATTCCTGGTACTATTATACTAAAAAGGGATTTGCACTAACAACAAATCCCATGCCTCTCAGGAGTATCCTATCCTGAAATCTTTGTTCCATTGAGAATTAATTTATTACTGCATATCTGTTTTTAATGATCCAGTAATTATTTGAAAGAATTTTAGTGCTAATTTCAAAATTAGGGACGTTTCACGTCATTTACCAATAAAATGTAGAAATTCATGAGAAAGTAACCTCAAAATGAATGACAATACCCTCAAACCATCATCATCATCTCCATTAATTCAGATTTCCTTTTACACAGTTGTGTATTTTTTTGGCACAAACAAAGTCATAAAATGTGGTCAATTTTTGGTTGCAATTTATTTCTGGCTTTTATCGAAAATATAATTGATGCTGCGGTCAGGACGCGCAGGAAAATTAGAATTTCAGTTTCTATCTCTCTGACGCCCGAATTCCTGCAATTTATTGTCTTCCTGGGAACTTTGTAGGTGTTATAGTGCTATGTTGGACAAAATGTCTGTAGATTTTAAGAAATATGCTTCTTCCTTCAAAGTTTATGTAAATATAAGGTCAGCTATTGCTACCAGATGCCAACAGACAACTTTTAAAAGCATTTAGTCGTAGATTTAAAAGGGCAGTTATAGTGTGATTTTGCTGATTTTCTGCTATTTAAGTTGAATGGGTGAGTCTAGTAGTCAATCTGCTGGGTAGAATTCAAGATTTTTTCATAAATTACGTCATGAACAACGAACTGCCTCGTTTTCATACAATTGCTAAGCTGATTATGTCTCACGAGCCCGGGGAGGAGTGGGGGCACTCATATGGTCTAACCTACGGTATGTGCGGCCCTTAGTGGTAGGTTTTTCAAGGTTCTGACAAAATCCAGGTGCACTGTAAGGATAGGAAACTTTTGAAATTTTTGAAATTATTTGCTAAAATTGGGGAAATTGGTCGAAAAATGCACTGCAAGGGTCTGTTTTTTGGCAAAATTTGCACTGCACTGCACTGTAAGGGTCCGAATTTGAAAGTCCAATTTTTGGCCGCACATATCGTCGTTTTTAAATCGAGTGACCCCTCCGGGCTCACGAGACTCAAAATGACACATCTATATTCTCTGAAAGAGAGTGCATGGTATGGTATGGTATGGTATGGTATGGATGCATGAAATTAGGTTGCTTGCGTGATATGATATGGGGATATTGTACTAACCTTGACGCATCAAAACTTAACATGATTCTGATGAAAAAGTAGTATGGTTGCAGCAGCCGGTTTGAATAAGATGACAGTTGATAAAAGATCCAAACTAATTTCGCAAACTTCTTGTTTACATTTCCTTGTTCGTATTTAATAAAACAAAATTTCGACATTTTTCTTAGCCGAGGAATATAGTAAAAAAGTCCAGTGACGAAGATCAATTTTAGCCGAGGATTCCATTTCGGAGTTCTCGCTGCAACCCAGCCACTATATCAAAGTTGAAAAAAATGGCTGGTGTGTCCTAGCTAATCAAAACTGCACTCTGGTTGAAATAACTAAACATACTCTTACGTCATCAATAGATCTTTCCAAAATGCAACATTGGTTTTTATGGATTGCTTATGATCTCGTTAAAAGGTATATTTCGATCCGCAAATATTTTTATAATTATGAAAAGCAAGGTCAAAAGGCGAAAATCATTTCATGTAACAAACGGAAGTTGATAATGACTTCAGGTTTCGAATTCCAAATTCTTTAGAAATTTAAGCAAATTTTGTAACAAATTATTCTTAAAGTTCTCTGATTTAAAAAAAGAAAGAACAGTAATGACTAATGTATAAAGGCAGAAACAAACACTTATTTGTTCTTTTGTTTGCATGCCCTTTTAACTAAGTGACTAAATTCTTTTGAAAGTGACTAAAATGTTAAAATTTTGTCCGACTTAAAATTTGGTTTAAAATCTTTAACAAAAACAAGTTGCGAGTCATCAAAAAGTCAAAGTTTAACAAAAAAAATGGTATTCGGGTAATTGAATAAAAAATAATAGATGAATCATTTCTAATCAAAATTATTGATGATTATTCGAAAACACTCCTCTGGAATGCCATCAAAATAATGATCTCATATATTTGAGAAAAATATTTCGCGATCAACAAGTGCTTCTTTGTTTGATTTCTACCGACAGACACTAATAAATGTCAGCAGCAATGAATTAATTAGTGTCAAGGCCCTCCTATAGTTTGTCGATAAAATGCTAATTCAATTATTTTTTCTGTAATCAAATTTGCTATTATTAGGCTATTTATTACATTAATCGGGACCCTTTTATGTATTCTTATTGGGGTATAAAACATAAGCAGTCCGCATTTATTTTGTTAGCAAAACAGACACATTTATGAAGAACATCCTAATTTTTTTTGGCTATATTCAATTAGAAAATTATTCACCTCAAATACACCAAAAATACACTAATGGTTTTGTTTTTCGTAAATTTTTTTGAAAATAAAGAAAAAAAGAAAAAAACTACATTAATTAATTAGTAACCAAAAAAAGGCATCATGATGCTCTAATTTGTGTGAAGCCACTGCGACCAATCAATGTTACATTTTTAGATTCTAAATCAATCGAACAGTGATCAAACAATAAGTTTGAAGAAAATCAATTTCGACCACATCCATTAACAGATTATATTAATGAACACTCAAACAGGTATTTGATAGTAACCACACAAACAAAATAAAAATACAATTTCTTTCAAATGAAATACTCCAATATCTTCTTGTCGTAAACCCTTTAAAATGGCGCACAAAACTGTCTTTTCCAAAAAAACATAACTAACTTTTCCCCATTTCGAAAAAAATAGTATGGTAACATTGCATAGTTTGAATTCCCCACCAAAAAATGACAGTTGAGAAATTAAATTATAATCAAATATCAAATCGCACGAATTTCAACTCCCGCAAAAAACAATAGGCGATTTCAGCCAATCAAAGAATTTTTTCAAGATCTTGAAGAAAAATCAAGCCTACGAGACCCGCCTACTTCTGAATCAGTTTATAGTTTGAAATAGACGGGCTCCCAAGTTTTCAGCTAACATAAAAATCAGAAATATTTATACCAGAGTAGCTTTTTACCAAACATCCAACACGTGTCTTAGTCATATTTTACTTAATTCCAAAGTTATCGAAATCGAATCGTTATCGAAACAGAATCGTTTCACCAGTTTACGGTTGATGCAATTCGAACCAATATCGGACAAAAATAAATTTGACCGCAAAAAGCGCAAAATGAAAAACGGAAGCGTGTATGGTAGGTAATCTGCTTAAAATATAATGTTCATTTTCCGTCATCACCTAATAAAATCATATCGCTTTTGAAAATGAGCAAAAATGACGTTCAAATTTTTTTCGCTGAATTGCATATAAAAAAAGTGAAAAAAAGTAAAATTGGTGACAAACATGTATTATTATTTTGATAGGCAATATTTGGTAAGGAGATTCAATTGTTTTTTACTTTCTGTTGTATGGTTTAACTCAGGTATGGTTGTTCTTTTCAACTCGTTATTGTCAACGCAACACAAATCTATGATATTTCGCAAACGTCTAGAAAGACAAATTATGAAAATTTACATATAAGGTGTTTTTTTCTTACGGAAAATATATTTTTTGTATTTTCATTAAGGAAAGATTTCTTAAGGAAAAGATTTTTGTATTCCTACTAAGGAAAAGAATTCTTATAGTTTTTAAGGGAGAGATTTTTTGCTTTAAGGAAAAAAGTTTTTGTATACTTTAGGGAGCGGTCATTAAGTATAGCACATACCCGGGTGGAAGATTTTTTTTTGAGGGGACTTTCAATTATATACCCTGACAAAAATTTTCATACCCTTCCAACGAGGTTTATGAGTTTATGAGTTATCATGAAATACCGACGAAAAAGTGGTGTCTACAAGAACAAAATTTTCGGCCAAAAAATTCCACAAGTGGGTTAATATTTTCAAATCACGACATAAAATATAATTCTTTTCTCCCTTTATTAAAAATGAGTGCAATTTCATGAAAGAGTTTTGATATTCTATGGGAAATGTAAAACAAGAACAAAAAGGTTTTTTAAACGATCTGAAAACTATCTGAAAATAAACGTCTTCCAACTCGTCGTATTTCGACCAGATATTGGTTGTCAAAAAATTTACAATCTTTTTTCAATACCCTACCAAAATTGAGAGGAAAATTTTCATACCCTGCCCAATTATCTTCCAGCCTACCAAGTTCTATACTTAATGACTGCTCCATAAAGGAAAAAGATTCTTGTAATGTAAAGATTTATTGCTTTGAGGAAAATTATTTTTGCTTGTTCACAGCTTACCTGAGGCCCTCAAACCCCAATAAAAATAAATCATTTATTTGAGTTTAGAAGGTATAATATTTTTAGACTTTCATTATACCTCATTGTATTGACGAAAACGTGAGGTTTCGTTCCGGACGGAAAGATTACTGAGTAATGTAACACTCAGCAAAATTAATCTGATATTTGCTTTGCAGAGAATATACCGAGAATAAATCACTCGTAAAACATTTTTTGGTTTGGCAAACTTTCCTAGTTCGACAGGAAATGAGAGAACATTTTGAAATACTCCCACATGACTTTTTATTACATTTTTTAAATGATTTCTGGGAAATTCGCAATTTGCAATTTGCAACCTCCTCAATCGTGGGTGTGCAATCAAAGGAACATTCTTTTCGGCTAAGATCCTAATAAGGTAAGCAGTAGTCAATGATATGTTTATATTCGAAAATCTGAAAATATTGAGTCATCATTTGTGTACATTTTCAGCCATGTAGACGGTTCTAACAGAATATTTTTAATCATCTTTGGACAATAGCATAAATTACACCCCCATATCACAGACCCGGTGAAAAAATTGATAAAAAACCATCCCCGGTTGAAAATTTGCATCGGAAATTCGTTCCCACTGAATTCGTTTCCGCGTTACCGGCCGGTCACCCGGCCGCAAAGAAATAATGAACTTTAGAATGGGTGTGAGAATTTCTGAGATTTTGAAAAAGCAAACAAACAAACATCTTGAACAAAACAAAAAATTATATTATTGAACTTAAACACACCGCCACGTTTTTTTCGTCACCCGGTAACGCGGAAACGAAGAATTTTTTAGGGTTTGCCTCACCACTAAATTTTAATCGATATTAAAAACGTATCTGCCCTATCAATTTTTTGAACAGAGAACAATAGAAATTCGTATCTCATTAAGTGGAAAGAATTCCGATTTTGATATCCCCATTAGAGTCTCTTTATCTATCCTAACCGACAAAATAACCTGGTCACTGGGAGATGTATACATATTTAGGGCCACTATACAATAAATCAAGTCAATGAAAGTAAATTATTACTCTACACAAAATGATGAAAAACTTGGCATCAACAACTACAATTCCATTCTTTTTTTACAGTGTAGATATCAATGAAATAGTAATCAAATAAAAGCCCGGAATAGAGCTCATGACGTCACTCTTTTTAATTACGTAATCAAATTATGATACAAACGAAAATGTAAACAAGGCAGTGTCGGATACAGGAGGTAGGCTCTCTTATTCAAGGAGAGTTATTAGTTTCCATATAAGGTAGTATGATAATTAGTGCACTCTCCTCCACTGGTTATATTATAGCCTACCTCTATATCCGAGCCTGCAAGGCCTGTTTTTTTATCAGCTGGAAGAAAGGAAACTGAAGAAGATATTAATTTAGATATTATAATTTTTGAAAGCAAGATTGCAAGTACAGTTTTATTCGACGATTCAGATGGTGGTCGAGGTGATCTTTCCTTTTGCCTGTACACACCCAATATCTATAGAAAATCCAAACCTTAGGGAGGTCTGTTGCCATTCGCAATTTCTAGGTTGAAATTTTTCAAACTAAGCGTAAACAAGCGGGTGATTTATTTTTGGAAATTGATGCAACAGTAGAAAAAATGAATTATCTACACTTCTCCGTAGATACTACTTCACGGAAAAGAAACAGACAATCTGCACAGAGTATACTAACAAATGATAAACATTTCGTCACACACAAATATTTTCGTCACTTTTGTCCAAAAAAACGAAAACTTTAGCCTAAAAAAATATTCTTTTGACTTTTTTTCATCAAAAAAATTTTGTCACTTTTGTCCGACAATTCTTTGTCCAATAAGGTAAATATCTTCATCTATGTTACTCGCAATGTTGTTGTTTTGAGTTTTAAAGGGCGAGGGATCTGCTAATAAAAAAACATGCACTTTTTAAGGCAAAATCCGTAAATAATCTCCAAAACCAAATATAAAATATCGAGAGACTCCAAAAAAGAATTTCAATTTCGTCCCCTTCGTGGAATGGAAGCGGCAAAATTCAAAATTGTGCCCGCAATGTGGAAATTCAGCAATCTTGTTGCACAAGCCCTTCATAACCTAAACACGAGAAAAAATAATAAATAAATCATGCTAAAAGACGTGCAATTCGAAAGTGAAAGGACGGGAAGTAATGGGAAATCGGGAAATTCGACAGGATAAAATGATCAAAAAAACGTTTAGAAATAGAACAGGAAGGGGCAGTATAAGATTTAACAAGATAAAAGTAATACCAATTTGATACCTCACTGGCACCATAGGGATGATGTTAAGTCACATAATTAAGACCGGTACACTGTGACGTCATAAAACAGTCTATTCCTAAAAATTAGATGACGTCACGATGTATCCCACTAAGATAACGGGATCAGGGAGACCGATATATGAGTGATATATACTTAAATTCTCCTATTTTAAAATTTACTGTAAAGGCCCCGGTTACACACGAGAATATTGACAAAAATTTGATAAGAATTTTGCGTTGCACCTGTCATTCTTTTCCTTGTTTATATTTCGGTGGTTCTATTGTCAAATATTCTTCATCGAATTTTTTTAAATCAAAAATGTTGCATTAGTTGACGCGTTCACTGAATTCTTGACAAATTCTTTTGCAAAATGCATAGAAGAATCTATGAAGAATAGGGAAGAATAACAGGTGCAAGCCAAATTCTTGTCGAATTCTTCTTATTATTCTTGTGTGTAACGGGGCCTTAAGTAAATAATCAAAAATCCAATTTCTAGTTAAAAAAAACAACAGCAGAATTATGCCTTGAAAACTTTCTTCTGACTTTCGATCCGAATTCTTTTTCAGGGAAAATCGGAACAACAAAATTAGCCTTCTTGTCTAATGGAAGATTGTTTTAGCAGCGGAGAAAGAATCCTGCTATTTATAGCACAATTAAAATTATTTTTTTTCAGGAAAAGTACTCTACGGTACTGTAAAAGTATTCGGGAACAGTGATTAAAATTTCTCTAGATGACAAATTTCCCCCCGACTTAATTTTTTTTCGCCTTTATTGCCCAATGAGGGTATATTACTTTTTTACCCAGTGAGGGTACATTACTAGTAGCCTAATATAACATGAAACCGAAACTATCATTATATACAAACTAGCGTCGTCATGCATTTCCTTTTTTCTTCTCCCTTGAAAACAAAAAAAAACATTTCAAAACAAGAAAATAATGAATCGTTTCCTTTCCTTCCAAATCTTTGGATTATTCGCAATGTTTTCTACAGCTACCGGTCACGGAATATATCCACCAATCCGTAATAAGAAATCAAATGACGTATTCATCATCAGCGTCTTTATAATGAATAATATAATCAAAAGTTTGTGCGTCAAAATCTTTGAATAATTTTTAAGTATTTATTTTGTATATTTATTCCTCCCCAAAATAATCCAAAGTGTAAAAGTTTAAGGTGACTTCCCTAAAAATATATCATAAACAAAGCAAGACTAAAAATATAAATTTCGATAATTCTTTTGTCCCCAAATGAAACATTTAAATCTCCCCTCTTTCTGGATTCTTTTACAACCTAGGACCTGTGTTAAGAAGGATCAGTAAGGTATTGAAAGATACAGATATATTCTCTTTATATGTCTTGGAATGAGTCCTACTCACTTAGGAGTAAGAATCACAGCGTAGTCAGACGTGGTTGCAAGCCGTATACACAGAGACATTCGAACTATACGGTAGAACCTTGCGAGTGCCACCACACACCACAATGTCTGGAGTAAGGGTATTGAAAAACGACATGAAAACCGATCCTTAAAAAAAGAAACATGCGATATGCATTGCTTTTTTATTTTTAATGACATCTGATTGGTTGGTCGTCCTTGGAAACAACAGGTAGCTCAGTTCCGTCCTGTTTGCCATTTTTTAATCATTTGTTTCAAACAAAGTCAATTATAGGATTTAGATTTAGACTACTGTATAGTTTTTCATTTGAAACCCGAAATCCATGCATTAAAATCCTTCTATTTTTACTTGAGAAAAAACAAAAAACACAATATAATCCGGTTTGTAGATTTCATTTTTTCTGTTATGAAAAATAAGGAAATCTAAAATTGATTGTTAACTTTTGATAATCATGGCATTTCTTGCAGTATTCAACCTCTTGAATATAATTAAAGAAAACGAAGAAGTAGAGCGCTTTACTATAATTTCTCAAGAATAAAAAATGTTACATTTTTCCATTGGAAATTTGAGATTTAATACCTTGGTGCAACACATACAAAGATACCAAATTTACCAAGTGATTAATTTAACAAGAAAAACCAAAAAATTTATCAAAAAGCAGCCACTAAACAAAGCTTAATAAATTACTTATCGTGTAAGCTGTGAAACTTTACAACCACGACTTTTTGTTGTGAGTTTTGTTGTTCCAAGCCATCTGTCCCTTAAAAGGCCCTTAAAACTAGAATTTATTTCAAAGGGTATTTGTACTTGTAATGATTTGACTTGAAATGATATGAAATTTGGGATTAATACCCCGAGTTTTATTTTTAAACACTTGGAAACAGCCCGAACGAAGTTCGAATTCTAAAATATTGAAGATTTTGCAATTTTTTCTGTTTTAAAATTTTTTGTTGCACAGATTATCTCGTTAGGCTGTCAATTTCTTAATTAGGATTTTTGCAGTAATGCCAATGGAGCGAATGTGATTTGAGCGCATATTTCGTTTATTCTTTGTTCTCGTCAACTTTGACGTCAATAGTATCAGGAAATTTTAGCTCACCTCATTTCAAATGACTACAACATTGAAAATTTCCTTTTAATAATTAAAGAAAAAAATATCATTTGGATTGAATTGAATTCACAAAATTTAATCGCTGAGGTCAAAGTAATAAATACGTAAATGAAAAGCTCGTTAAATTTGCGCATTTTGGCAAGAATATTGCAATGAAAATGGGAAAATAAAAAATATTCTACAGATTTTAAAAGTTTCAAACATGCTGCAAAGTTGATATATCTTGAACAATGCTATAAAATCGAGTCAAAAAATCTGTATTATTCTTTCGACTGCAATTTTACGAATTAAAAATAAAAACCAATTAAATCAATTAAAATCACTTGCGTTTTAAAATCCTGCGTCCCTCGCTAAATTCAATTACAATTAATTACCACAGCGTCGCTGGAAATAAATCCATGGTGCCACCGAATTAATCACTTAAAAATCTATTAAGCAAGAATTTATTTCCCTGTCAATAAGAATTTGAATGGAAAATTGAAGAGTAATTGTTGGTATTAGACGTTTGTGTGAAACTAATCAATTGTGATAAATGACCTCGTTTAAAAACACACGTATACAGACAGCTCTATGGGAAAAACTATTTGTGTAAAGTGGGGCGCAAACCGGCCAACATTTTCTACCGATTTGTTGGACATCATGTTGGCCGGTTTGCGGGGACAGTATTTTCAAGTGACCAACATTTCGAAATATTCATTCATTAAATAATGGCCAACATGCCATTGGTTGCCTACCACAAACCGGCCAACATGCGACCAACATGCAATTTTGGTGGAAATGTTGGCCAACATTTATTATTATTATTTAGATTAAATTTATTGCAATGGGCTTACATACTATGGTTTTCCGCGTGAGGCAATAGCAATAAAATAAAATAAAATTAATGCTTTCAAAATATTCCTTCTGGCCAATAGAATCATGAATAACAAATTTATGACCTTGTTTACGACGTTCAATGACATCTCTATGAAAGTATTTCGCACGTGCAAAAAATCTATTGTTTGAACCAGGAGACAGTTTAGTTGAATTATGAGTTGACTCAGATAATGAACAGCACAAATAGCAACGATTGGAGTAGCACCTGGCCTGTACCACACCCTGCTTCTTATGTAGCTGACGAGAGTAGGGTTTGTTACGTTTCAAGAGATTTTGCGCACAAGCTTGTTTTCAAATAACCTCTTTTCCTAGCGTGTAAAAGGAAGCCACAATTATTATTATTATGCAGGACAAAAGGTCCGTAGACTTTTGGAAATGAGCTCCTTCCTTCAAAGTTGATGTAAATAAGGTCAGCTATTGCTACCAGATGTAAACAAACCATTTTTAAAAGCAACAAGTGGGGTTGAAGGAGAAGTTATACCGTGTTTTCGCTGATTTTTTGCTATTTAAAAAAGTCTACAACCTTTTGTCCGACATTGTGCGTATACAGATAACATTGGCAACATATAATCAGAATCAGCTATCCCGAAAACTCACATTATTATTATTATACAAACCGTATTACATATATTCAGCCATCTCAAATAAATACACATTATAATCTGCAATGAACCGCAGCTAGTAATTTTTCTTTTTCAAAAAGGTTATTAAAAAATCTATTTCAACATCTCAACAATTTTATATTATTTTGACGGATCTTATCGCATCTTACGTATTAGAAAGTTTGAAGAATTTTCATGATGGTCGTCAAATGATATATTACTTCCCTACTCATCTTATAAGAATTTTTTTTATCAATTTATTTATTCTTGTTTAAAAATCATAAACCAAAGTCTTGCTTGAACGTATAACCGATGCAAGAAAAATAAACAAGAAAGGTGTCAAATGAAATAATCATTTTCATATAACTTACTCGTTGAGACATTGCAGCCTTGTCATAATGAGCGGACAGATGAAGTGATTTACCAACACCGCTGAGTTTCTTACACACAGTGTCGTTCTTTACTTTATTTGTGATCTTTTATCCAATTCATTTATAAGAAAGTCTTCAGTCTTCAGAAGTCAAAAAAATAAGAACATGCTAAAAACATTTGATGCTTTCCGATAATAATTTCTGACTAAAGAAATTTGCTTAATGTGCTAAAATGACTCTCTTTCAATAAATTAAGAACATTTTAAGGTTTGGATTTCATACAATGTTAAGAACATCCGATTAATGCTTCCTTCAGTCACAAAATTCTAATAAAAAATATGTATCCTACTTATTCATTACAGGACAAATAATTACGCAAACAAGTCAATAAGTTTACGCATCTTACGCAACTTTTTGTTATCTTATAGATTCATGCGCCAACGCACGAAATTAAGCGCTATCAAAATGCATTCCATATAAGTTATAACTTATGACGATGATGAATATTCTTAGAACTGAACAATCACTTAAGGGCTCTACAAAAACTCCAAAATTTCTGTGCTTCGAATAGAAATCAGCAGATCAAAGCTAGTTTTAAGGGATTTCTTTTTCCACTCGTATTTGTTGAGATTATCCAAAGAAAACGCAATAAATTATATCATAATAGGAACCTGGAAGGCTCAAACTATGAAAAATAATATGACTGGACTAAATTTCAATTAGGGAAATATTTAGAAATCTTACCTGCATTTATTACCCGCATTTTGCGTCTTATATTACACTCATTCCAGCTTACGGGACCTATATCTCTTATTGGGCCTTAATGGCCGTAATAACGCAAAATGATTCAAAATTTGATTACAAAGAAAATCGTGTCATATAATGTTTGATATTTTACCCCGATCTTAAGCCTAGTTTTCACCAAAAGATTCCCTTAAAACGGTATGATTTTGATAAAATTTTCTTTTTTGAAATTTTGGAACAAAAGAAATCTTCTACCATACCGGCCTCCTTCCCTAAGCGTAACTTAATTTTTCTACAGTCAATTTAGTAATTTGGCAATCAATGTTTTTATCATTCCCCTCCCCCAAGCTTCAGTGTTTGGATTACCGGCTTTCAACCATTGAAATTTGAGGAAGGGGGACTCGAATAAGGATCCATGAGTATTTTTTACCCTACTGCCAATATATAACTCCACTGATTGTAGCATTATTACATTTAAGAAATAACGTCACTTGATGAGTAGAGATAGGGCTTTATGTAGAATTGGACTTTTCCAGAAAAAGTCCGTATTCCCCCTGTTGAAGATACAGGATATCCAGGGGGTAAGAATCTGAAGACCAAGGATATCTAGGGGGTGGGGGTTCAAAATTTTCAATGTCCTAGGATATCCAGGGGGTTCGAAATTCTCGGCACGGATATCCAGGGGGGTTGTTGTTAAGAAAAATCGACATCCTCAACAGTGGGAATATGGATTTTTTCTGGAAAAGCCCATTTTGAAACAGAGACTGTGACTTGAATTACTTTTTTCTCCACTCTAGATATTTTTACCAAGCGATCCAAAGTACACATGGATGTTGGCTAAAATGTTTTTCAACAATGCTGAATGCTGTTTACACCAAACTTGCACACATTTAGGTAATGCATCTATCCCCCGTTTATATTTCACACATTTCTGCCCTCTTAACCACGCTCAATGCTTTTGAAAGTGGTCTGTTGGCATCTATGGTAGCAATAGCTGACCTTATTTACATCAACTTTGAAGGAAGGAGCACATTACTTAAAAAGTCTATGAAAGTCACTTTTTTGGTAGCATTTTCTTTATACCTCCATGGTTTGAGAGAGACCTTTTATACATGTTGTTATCTATCCATTACGTAATCTTTAATACGGAAAGATCCGGCCTTTTAGGGATGTTTCCGTAGAAAAGATTACGTAATGCATACACTTTCGATTTATCTTCGCGTAGTACCGTTCTTCGTGATTTCTTATAGTTTCATTCATTTTTTTTGTTTAGGTTTCACTCATCTTGTGTGCGAATCCATTTGCATTTCCATTCACAGAAGTTTGTCTCCATCTCATCCAGCATTCCGGCTTATGGCACCTCATTTCCTCTATCTTATCGCCATCAACAGGTAAAGATATAGAGTCTAAAACCATTTCCAGCTGAAAATTTAAAGTAAATAAATAACAAGAAGGTCAATTCAGAAAAGGAATTTAACACCATGATGATGATCAGAAAAATGATCTATATATTTTGAGCTTAATCTAACTCATCTTTCAAGGTAGAGAATGAAATGAAAATTTACAAATCTGCAACATAATGTTTAAAAAGGCTAGAGGGTATTTAGAGCCTGTATAAAGCCTGTTATACTAGCGCTACGTGTGTAGTTTTTGTAGTGTTTAACAGCATTATGTTATGTGACTATGTCAAGTTATTTGGATCTCAGAATTGCTACTGATTTACTAGATTATTGATTTTACAATCACACTTTCCATTACAATTCTTCTGTTCAGCGATTTTTGTTGGAATATCTGTTACGTTATGTTTCCTATATAAACGGTCAAAAATATATATAATCCCTGCTATAACGGAAAAAGAGCTGCAATGCGGAAATATCATCTTCTTACACATCCTGTACCAGAGTATATATAGCTCACGTTTATCGTTTGATAGTATACTCAGTGTAAATTGTCTGTTTTGCTCGCGATATAATTTCCTCTGAAGTAGTCGCTGTGGAGAAGTGAAGTCATTTTTCTGCTGCTGTCTTAATTTCACACAGAATTTCAGCAGCACTTCGCAACGCTTGTTTACACTTAATTTTAAAACATCAAACAAGATTTTGCGAATGGGAACAGGCCCTCTACGGAAATAAACATCTAAATTGTCCGTCGATATTGGGGTCTGTGTACAGATAACTACTAACATCAAACATTTACCAAATTTTTCTGTTTTTTATTTACAACAGTTTAGCAGTACAGAAGTTACTGGCACCAGACGGTTGGATTGATATTACAATGACAATGGGCGTGTCTGGCCTCTTCCAAATATTAAAGAGAAAGTATGTTTAGATTTTCTTTCTCTCTCTCTTTTCCTTATCGGACAAAACTTAGCTTAGTCGGACAAAAATGACTAAAATTTTGTCCGAATAACTTTTTTTACCTGTTTAGTCTGATAAAAACGACTTGTCAATATTATCGGACAAACCAGCCTTGTTTTAGGTAAAGATCTCTCCCAAGACATCCAAAAGTTCTTTCTACTTCTACGTCTACTTCTAAACTATATATCTTTTTGTTTTCTTTGTAGATGGAAAGAATGGAGGTTGGACACAGACGGTTGGTTGCCGTCGGAATTAAAGAATCGTCAAGTCGACGACACTGAACGTTTGACGGGATATATGTATCGTAAAGACGCTTCAACTCTACACCAAGCTATTTGGGATTATGTCAGCGAGGTGTTGACCAATATTTATGGTGGTACGTACACGTGTTATTCTCGCATATATAGAATCTCACGAGTGCTGCCACTGCACACCACGAACATCTAACTGGCACCCTTGTTTTAAAATGCAACCCGATTCCCTTGCATGTTATGGGTTGATCTGGCAAAAGGAACATTCACTCTCTGGGTATCGAGCTATCACAGTAGACAAAAGACGTTGTTTTTCCATCCAACGCCTTTGCAACGTTCAACGTCTTGTGTATGCTGAATTTGAGCCTCCTGAAAGGAAGTGGAGCCCAAAATAGCCACTAAATACCACAACTTTCTTTTCACACAATGATATCCGACTTTCTTAAACTGTTTTTGATATATTTTCTTTATGTCTTTTCCAGATTCAACAGAGAAATTGAAGGAAGATTTTGAAATTCAGCAATGGGCTTCTTGTTTGACAAACTGCGACAGTAGTGGTGTCGGTATTAAGGTTAGTTTGATAAGTATTTTGATTGCCTTCTGTAAACGACGAATTTTTCCGTAACAATTCGGCAACTCAAGAGCTTGAGGATAGAGCAATTGACCGGCCTAAAAGTATTGACAGTAGTAGTATTTAATCCATCTTCCAATTTGAGAGCATGTCATTCTTAGTACAAAAGTTTCTTAAAGTCGGCTGAATAAAAAAGACCAATTCGTTTAAGAAACTTAACTACGGAAAACTTGAGTGGTCTCAAAATGGTAGATCACAACCTTGTAAATATGCAATAATATGCTGACCTGGGTTCACCGATTTCTATTGGTCCGTATTTTATTGAAAATATTTTCCAGGCAGAGATTTTGAAAGAGGAATAAAAGGTACCTTCAGAAACTAAAAGTGCAATCAGAAGTACGTTTTAATTAGGTTAACTTTCTTAATAATTTTATTAATATTTCTCGAATTTTAAGTCACATTTTATTAATCTTGTTTTCTTCAGGGTGTTTTCGGTGATGGGAAATTCGAGCATTTGGACGACTTGATCAAAACTGTCACTTCGGTCATCTATTTAAGTAGCGTGGCACATGCGGCTGCTAATTTCTGTCAGTATGACGAGTACGCCTTCCCGCCCAACTATCCCGCCATTTTAAATGGAAAAGCACCTAACTCAAAGGTATGAGTTGCTGCGAAAATTCTTGTTAACGTCACGTAGCCTATTAATTTCCAGACTTTCGGGATTTTATTATGTCAAAATTCACTAAAATTAATGCTCGGCAAAATATGAAGATATATTTTGATTTTTCACATTCACCAAATTTAGTCTGTATTAGTATAACTGTAACTCATTACCTAATACCTTCCCTCATCATGGCTTCTACTACATTTGAAAATCTACTACTTCCATAGGTCGAAATAACAGAGAGCGATGTATTGAGTTATCTTCCAAATAAGGACACAACTCTCTCCATCATGGTGGTGACAAAGATTTTGAGTGATCGAGGTACAAATGGTCTCGGTGATTTTGAAATACAATACCAATATGAACCGAAAGCTGTCGAGGCTGTTAAAAAGTAAGAAATGTATTTTGAATAAATAATTGATACAGTGTAGTGAAATCGCTCTTTCTATTCGAATAGTCATTTTCAAGTATTTGGGCTGACTGCGTATATACATTTGTGTTAGTTTACACTTTGAAAAGTTGATTAGGTAAAGAGCCATATCCTGATAGCCTCGTTTTCGGCAACAATGGTTGATTTGTTCGATTTCTTCACCAATGCAATACAGATTACACAACCCTAATAAACATGGATAATACCTTATATATCTTAACAGGAAAACTTTTAGTCGGGAAAATTTTAGTGGTCTAGATACTAGACTATGTGTTTCGTCCAATAAACCTTTTCATAAATTACGTCACGAACAACGACTGCCTCGTTTTCATACAATTACCATGATGATTATGTCTCACGAGACTCGAAATAACACATCCATCAATGGAGTAAAGTTTGGTAAGCTCCCTTGGGATTCGGTTACCATAGCGCTCAGTTCACAATTTAATTTATGAAAAAGTCTTTCGAAAATATTATTTACCACTTTTACCACGCGCAGGTTCCGAGCACGTTTAGCAGAGATCAGTAAAGAGATCAAAGAAAGAAATGCGAATATGAAAGATCCTTATCCTTATCTGGATCCAGCAGAAGTTCCCAACGCCATCAGCATTTGAAGATGTGTTTTTTATTGAGGAATTGACTGGCAAAATTGACGAGTACAAAATTTGTAAGATGGTATGTGGGCTGACTCAGCAAGAAGACTGTCAAGATCTGTGTACATGTTCAGGATATCCATAAAACCTCCGGGCACAGACCCTGCAGGACATACCCCTACTGTTGGAAAAAGGCCCACCCCTATTGTAAAACATAGAAGTTTCGATACTAAATTGGTATCGCCATCAATTTTTTACAACATAAGAACAATAGAATTTATCCCAAAATAAGAAATTCTAAGCTAGTGGCAAACATCTGGATACCTTGAATTCACATTTGTTGTTTTTCCTAATAATTCCAGCGCTGTACATACTTTTTCTGCTTCTCTAAAATGCTATAATTTATTTTTTAATCTTCACTGGAAACGTTGATCGTTTTTAAGAAAAATATTTACTATAATAATAATAACACATGAATATTTACTAAAGGAAATATATCATAATTTTTTTGAATGAATAATTTTCTTTTCGAATGCTTATATTTATTTTGTAAAAAAAATAGTTTTGTTTGATATAATAATGAAAGGTATTTTAATTTCAAGGATATTAGAGGATAAATGCCTTTGATAATAAAGTTCCAGAATGCAATGTAATTAAGGGTCTAGTATATTTTTAATAATATGGGTTTGATTTTTATAAAAGCTGAAATAATTAGTTATAAATAATATTATTGTGAAAATATGCTACCACTCTAAGAAATGAAATCTCAAAGCCCTCCTGTCAACCCTCATTTAAAATCTTCATTTTTGGCCTAATTCACAAGGCCCACGCCACGATTTTTAAAGTAAGGGGGCCAACAAAAATATAGCGACTAAGGAGGCGCAACCATGGTTTGCTTTGCAAAAAAGTGGGGGCCATGGCCCCCGGCCCCCCCGGTGGCGCGGGCCCTGATTCATATCCTGCTCTAAGCCCTCTAAGCTTAAGGTTCAACCCTACATATAAGAGGCAACTTCGTTCGTAGGGGTCTTTGTAACGCCTTTTAACATTCTTTATATGGCGACTTGAACAGGGCGGGTATCATTTTGAGCCGCATCAAAAACGTCAAAAGGCACAATAACAGATGAACCCTGGGAAACGTAGCATCGCGGTACCTTTACGGCCAAATTGGCTTTTCGTAAAAAACCTCCGATCACGCCATCAGGCCAATCGCTGGGGGACCTCATACAATGTATTTGTTAAAGCTCTAGCATTGGAAAATTAGAATTAAAAAATCAAAATTAAAATTCCATTAAAATGTCCATTTATAGCTACACAGGAATGAAGAATGAAGAATAGTTTCAGATTAATAAATATTTCATGGAATGGTTAAATCTACCCAAGGGTGGTCTTATGTTTTGAATTGATCAAAATTCTATTAAGCTGTCCATTTATAGCTACACAGGAATAAAGAATAAAGAATAATTTCGTTTGAACATAAATGTTTCAGTAGTTAGAGAAATAGAGAACAGGTCATTGCCCACAGTTTCATTACCATCCATCATAAAGATTTTTCATATAATGGTTAAATCTACCCACGTTGGCTGGTCTTACTTACTAAAAAAATAGTTACAGTGCAAAACATTATTAAATACTTCCCGTTTTCCAAAAGGGAAATATTTCTTAAAACGGGCTTTATCCTTTTCCATCATCATCATTCGGATCGATGTAA